>JASVEL010013545.1:0-62654 GCA_032618575.1 Nicotiana noctiflora
GCAATAAATTGCAGGCGGGTTGTTCTTCGCGATCGCGGAGTTTTGCATGCGATCGCGTAAGGTAGCATTTGGGTGTATCGCGATCGCGTTGTGATGTCTGCGATCGCGTAGGCCAATGGCGGAATGTAGAGCGATCCGTTTGGGCTCATGCGATCGCGTAAGGTCAAGTCCGGATGCAATGCGATCGCGGGGCTGGAGTTGCGATCGCGTAGGGATCTTTGGCTGTTCACTGCGATCGCGTGCCATAGGCTGTGATCGGTAGAAGAAAACTCAGGCCCCAGGAATGTATGCATCGCGATCGCGAGCGCAGTGCTGCGATCGCGTTGGGTTAATTAGCCTGGCAGTGACTTTAAGTCCAGAAACATTTCAGACGCGGCCTATCACACAAAAACGCCATTTTTGAGCTCCAAGAGAGGAAATTGAAGGGGAAACGCTGGGATATCATCGAGAAATCATCAGGGGTAAGTTTTTTGGCCTTAATTTGTTAGTTTATCATGAAATCCGTGATTATTTCACTGTTAATGGAGGATTAATGGAGAGTTTGAGCCCTATGCCTAAATTTTAGAAAATCTTTGATTTGAATGGGCAAACGGAGTCCGATTTCGATAAAATTTATATGCACGGACTCGTATTGAGATAAGTAACCCGAATATATAACTTTCATAGTTTTTCGAGAAGCGTACCGAAAGTCAGGTTTTAGCAACTTGTGGGTTTTCGTGTATTTTGAATTGTTTTGGTTGGGTAATGCCCAATTGGCCTATTTTAATGTGATTCTATTGATTTTTATCAGATAATATGCCTGTGGAGGCCGACATTCGCGACAAGAGGGTTGTCTCTTAGCGGTTTTGTACCGGATCGAGTTAAGTGGCTTGTCTAACCTCGTGTGGGGGAACTTCACCCCTAGGATATTACGTGATAGTTTAAATGCCTTGTACGTGAGGTGATGGGCGTGTACATGCGCTGGTTGTTGTAACACACTTACTTGAGTTGTCCGATTAGTGATTTTTCCTGTTCTTAGATGATTAAACTGTTACATTTACCCGGTATTCGTTAGAAAAGCATGAATAGATAGGATTTAATTGTCTAATTGCCTAATTGTCTTACTTGAATTTCTTGATAATTGTTGGCACTAGTTTCGGTGAAGTTGTAGCTAAGCATATTATATTTTTCTCTGTGTGTTTCTTTATTTGTTGTGTTGGTGGACTGCGGGTTCGATTCCCGGAGATCCCAGGGCTGTGGGTTTGATTCCCAGAGACCCGGAGTGGTATTGTTTGTGGACTGAGGGTTTGATTCCCGGGGATCCAAGGGCTGCGGGTTCGATTCCCGGAGACCCAGAGTTTATTGATATATTATTGAGATATGGACTGCGGGTTCGATTCCTGGAGATCCTGAGACCATTGAGACACATCCCGAGGTATTGAGACATGGGTTGCGGGTTCGATTCCCGGAGACCCTAGAGATACAGTTATTGGGACTGCGGGTTAAATTCCCGTAGCTCCTGGATTGTTGATTATAGAGTGGGACTGTGGGTTCAATTCCCACAGGTCCTGGATTTGCTGATTGAGTTTTGTTGAGTTGGTTACTTGTTGTTAGCTTAATTGTAGACGGTTGCAGTAATTACCTTATTGTTGTTATTTCGGAATTATTATCATTTAAACTGCTTAATATTATTAATATCATCATTATATTATTGTTCTCTCAGTAGGGCCATGACCTTCCTCGTCACTACTCCATCGAGGTTAGGCTTGGCACTTACCGAGTACCGTCGTGGTGTACTCATGCTACTCTTTTGCACACTTTTATTGTGCAGATCCAGGTACATCAGGATATGCCCGTACTAGGTAATTCAGCAGTACATTTGGAGACCTCGAGGTATGATCCGCTACGTCCGCGGATCCGGAGGCCCTCCTTCTATTCTGATAGTATTAGTAGATGTTTTCCTTTATTTCGTTGTTAGATACACTTTACACATAGAGCCACAGTTGTATACTCTCTTTTAGTCTGTGTTACCCATGGGATTCCAGGTCTTGGTGGTATATTTTATACAGTGTGTTTGACGAGTGTATGTTCCAAGCGGTACGGATTACATTCCCATATATATCGTTTTTCCACTATTTCTTGTTTAAAGTTAATAAACTTGTATATTCCGCAATGTGTTAGGCTTACCTAGTCGCGGGGACTAGGTGTCGTCATGACATGTTCACGATTGGTGAACTAGGGTCTTGACAAGTTGGTATCAGAGCTCTGGGTTCATAGGAGTCACGGGACACAGACCGGTTACTTAGAGTATCGTTGATCGATACAGAGACGTCTGTATTTATCTACGAGAGGCTATGTAACTGTTTAGGAAACTCTTCATTTCTTTTGGATTCCTTATCGTGCGACATTTTTGTCACCAAATTTAAACTTCTGCTTTTTATTCTCTCACAAATGGTGAAGACACGTGCTACTCGCGGGGATCAGGCACCCGCGCCCCTGTTGCCGCCGTCAGAGATCGGGGCCGAGGTAGAGGACGAGGACGCGCTCGAGGTGCAGCCACAACACCCGCGCGTGCTGCCGCTGAGGTGCCACTGGTGGATCAGGTTGGACCGCAGGCACCTGGTACACTGACTACAGCTGCTACTACTCCAGCACTCCAGGAGAACCTGGCCCAGTTCATGAGTATGTATACCACTTTTGCTTAGGCAGGGTTGCTTCCTCTCACTGCAGCTACATCCCAGGCCGGGGGAGGGGCCCAGACTCCCGCAGCCGCTACACCTGAGCAGAGAGTGCTAGTGGGATAGGTTCCAGAGATTATGGTTATGCCTCCTACCGCCCCAGCACAGCCCGGAAGTAGACCAGCTGCCTCTGAGGACGAGCGGCGTAGATTGGAGAGGTTCAAGAAATATGATCCTCCAGTGTTCAGCGGTTTGGCTATAGATGATGCATTGGGTTTTCTGGAGGAGTGTCATCGTATTCTTTGTACCATGGGGATTGTGGAGACCAGCGGGGTTTCCTTTACTGCTTTTCAGTTTCGTGGGGTCGCTTACGATTGGTGGCGCACGTATGAGCTGGATAGTCCAGAGGAGTCTGCTTCATTGACCTGGATGCAGTTTTCAGATCTGTTTTTGAGGGAGTTTGTTCCCTAGAGCCTTAGGGATTGTTGGCGCTCGGAGTTTGAGCGGTTGCGACAGGGCTCCATGTCAGTATCAGAGTATACTATCAGTTTCACCCGTCTAGCCAGGCATGCACCGGCTTTGGTAGCCACGGTCCGGGAGAGAGTGTGGAGATTTATTGAGGGCCTGATTCCGCCGATCCGGTCCAGCATGGCCAGAGAGTTAGAGATGGATATATCTTATCAGCAGGCAGTGAGCATTGCCAGGAGGATCGAAAGTATGCTCCCTAGAGAGAGAGGAGAGAGGGAGGCCAAGAGGTCTCGTGAGTCGGGCCATTTCTCTGGTGCCCGCACTTCAGCAGCTAGTCGTTTTGGCGGGGGTTATTCCGGCCGACCAGTTCACTCAGCATTGCCAGCAGCCGGTAGTACTCCAGCTCTTCCAACACCTCGGGAGCCTTATTATGCTCCCCCAGTTTCTAGTCCACCTCCTGTGCGGGGTACTTCCAGGGGTCAGACTAGTGGGGGTGAGGCCGGTCAGTAACAGCCACCGCGTCCCCACCAGAGCTTGCTTTGAGTGCGGAGATATTCGCCATCTGGTTAGGGAGTGCCCCAGGAGTAGGAGGGGAGCACCTCCTCAGTCTTCGCAGCCTCAGCGTGGTTCGCAGGGCCAGCAGGCCATCATTCCAGCCCCAGCTGCCACTCCACCTGCCCAGCCAGCCAGGGGCGGGGATCAGGGTACTAGAGGCCATCCTCGGGAGAGGGGTCAGGCCAGATTTTATGCTATTCCTGATCGCGCTGTGGCTGTTGCATCTGATTCTGTTATCACAGTTATTATTCTGGTTAGTCACAGAGAGGCATCGATTCTATTCGATCCTGGTTTCACTTTATCATATGTGTCCTCTTATTTTGCTTCTCATCTGGGTGTGCCTCGGGATTCTTTGAGTGCCCCCATTTATATTTCCACTCTGGTGGGAGATTCTTTGGCTGTGGACCATGTGTATCGGTCGTGTTTGGTTACCATTTGTGGTTTTGAGACCAGAGCGGATCTATTGTTGCTTGGGATGGTCGATTTTGATATTATTCTGGGCATGGACTGGTTGTAGCCCCATTATGCTATTCTTGATTGTCACGTTAAGACCGTGATGCTGGCTATGCCAGACATTCCACATATTGAGTGGAGTGGTACTCTAGATCACACCCCCAGCCGTGTTATTTCCTTTCTCAGAGCTCAGCGTATGGTTGAGAAGAGGTGTGCTGCTTATCTAGCTTATGTGCGGGATGTTAGTATTGACACTCCTTCTATTTATTCCGTTCCAGTTGTACATGATTTCGCTGATGTATTTCCAGCTGATCTCCCGGGCATGCCGCCTGACAGAGATATTGATTTTGCTATTGATTTGTTGCCGGGCACTCAGCCCATTTCTATTCTACCGTACTGTATGGCTCCTCCTGTGATGAGGGAGTTGAAAGATCAGTTACAGGAGTTATTGGGTAAGGGTTTCATTCGACCTAGTGTTTCGCCTTGGGTGCTCCTGTGTTGTTTGTGAAGAAAAATGACGGTTCTATGCGTATGTGTATTGACTATCGTCAGTTGAACAAGGTTACAATGAAGAACCGGTATCCTTTACCTCGCATTGATGATTTGTTTGACCAGCTACAAGGCGCACAGGTGTTTTCTAAGATTGACTTGCGCTCTGGTTATCATCAGCTGAAGATTCGGGAGCCAGATATCCCAAAGACCGCCATTAGGACTCGGTATGGTCACTATGAGTTCCTCATGATGTCTTTTGGGCTGACTAATGCCCCAGCAGCCTTTATGCATTTGATGCACAGTGTGTTCAGGCCATATCTAGATTCGTTCGTGATTGTTTTCATTGATGATATTCTATTATATTCCCGGAGTCGGGAAGAGCACGAGCAGCATTTGAGGATAGTGCTTCAGGTTCTGAGGGAGAAGTAGCTATATGCCAAGTTCTCTAAATGTGAATTCTGGTTGAGTTCAGTTGCATTTTTAGGCCACGTGGTGTAGAGCGATGGTATTCGAGTGGATCCGAGGAAGGTGGAGGCCGTGCAGAGTTGTCCCAAACCCTCATCCGCTACTAAGATTCGTAGTTTCCTTGGTTTGGTGGGCTATTACCGTCGTTTCGTAGAGGGGTTCTCTTCGATTGCAGCACCTATGACCAGACTGACCCAAAAGGGTGCCCCTTTTCAGTGGACAAATGAGTGTGAGGCGAGCTTTTAGAAGCTCAAGACAGCTTTGACTTCAGCCCCTATATTGATGTTGCCTACAGGTTCGGGGTCCTATACAGTATAATGTGATGCCTCACTAGTTGGGCTCGGTGCAGTATTGATGCAGGACGGTAGGGTGATTGCCTACACGTCTAGACAGCTGAAGGTACATGAGAAGAGCTATCATGTTCATGATCTGGAGCTAGTTGCCATTGTTCATGCCTTGAAGATTTGCCGTCATTACTTGTATGGGGTTCCTTGTGAGATCTACACTGATCACCGGAGCTTGCAGCAATTGCTTAAGTAGAAGGACCTGAATATGCGTCAGAGGAGATGGTTGGAGCTACTGAAGGACTATGATATTACTATTCTCTATCATCCGGTCAAGGCTAATGTGGTTGCCGATGCCTTGAGTTGTCGGGCAGAGAGTTTGGGGAGTTTGGCATATCAACCAGCTTTAGAGAGGCCTATGGCGATGGATGTTCAGGCCTTAGCCAGGCAATTTGTTAGGCTGGATCTTTCGGAGCCCAACCGGGTTTTGGCTTGTGTGGTTTCTCGGTCTTCTCTATTTGACCGCATCAGGGAGCGTAAGTTCGACGACCCTCATTTGCTTGTCCTCCAGGATAGAGTTCGGCGTGGTGATGCTCGTGATGTTACCATTGGGTATGATGGAGTTATGAGGATGCAGGGGCGTATCTGTGTGCCCAATGTAGATGATCTTCGAGAGCTGATTCTAGCAGAGGCCCACAGCTCGCGGTATTCCATCCATCCGGGTGCCGCGAAGATGTATCAGGACTTGAGACAGCATTATTGGTGGAGGCGGATGAAGAGTGATATAGTTGATTATGTCTCTAGATGCCTCAACTACTAGCAGGTGAAGTATGAGCATCAGCGTCCGGGTGGATTGATGCAGTAGATTGAGATTCCAGAGTGGAAATGGGAGCGCATCACCATGGACTTTGTATCTGGTATTCCATCCATCCGGGTGCCGCAAAGATGTATCAGGACTTGAGACAGCATTACTGGTGGAGGCGGATGAAGAGGGATATAGTTGATTATGTCTCTAGATGCCTCAACTGCCAACAGGTCTATGAGCATCAGCGTCCGGGTGGATTGATGCAGTAGATTGAGATTCCAGAGTGAAAATGGGAGCGCATCACCATGGACTTTGTATCTGGGCTTCCACGGACGGTTAGGAAGTTCGATTCCATTTGGGTTATTGTGGATCGGCTAACCAAGTCCGCCCATTTCATACCGGTGAGCACTATTTATTCATCGGAGCAACTGGCGAAGATCAATATCAGGGAGATAGTTTGGCTGCATGGTATTCTAGTTTCCATCATTTCAGATAGAGGCACTCAATTCACTTTACGGTTCTGGAGAGCCGTACAGCAGGAGTTAGGTACTCGGGTGGAGCTGAGCACAGCATTTCACCCCCAGACTGATGGGCAGTCCGAGCGCACTATTCAGATTTTGGAGGATATGCTCCGTGCGTGCGTGATTGAGTTTGGAGGTTCATGGGATCACTTCTTGCCACCGGCGGAGTTTGCTTATAACAACAGCTACCAGTCTAGTATTCAGATGGCACCGTATGAGGCTCTGTATGGTAGGAGGTGCAGGTCTCCCATGGGTTGGTTCGAGCCGGGCGAGGCCAAGATACTAGGTACTGATATGGTTCAGGATGCAATGGACAAGGTCAAGGTGATTCAGGACAGACTTCGTGCAGCCCAGTCTAGACAGAAGAGTTATGCGGACAAGAAGGTTCGCGATGTGGCTTTTATGGCTCGGCGAGCGAGTTTTGCTTCGAGTCTCGCCCATGAAGGGCGTTATGAGGTTTGGGAAGAAAGGAAAGCTGAGTCCTAGGTTTATTGGCCCTTTTGAGATTTTGAGGCTTGTCGGGGAGGTTGCTTACGAGTTGGCCTAACCTCCTAGTTTAGCCGGAGTTCACCCCGTATTTCATGTCTCCATGCTCCGGAGATACCATGGTGACCCATCGCATGTGTTGGATTTCACTTCTGTTCAGCTAGACAAGGATCTGTCTTATGTTGAGGAGCCAAGAGCCATTCTAGACAGGCATGTGAGGAAGCTAAGGTCAAAGAACATCGCTTCAGTAAAGGTTCAGTGGCGGGGTCAGCTGGTCGAGGAGGCGACTTGGGAGACCGAGCAGGATATGCGCAGCCAGTACCCTCATCTCTTCACCACTCCAAGTATGTTTTCTATGCTCGTTCGAGGACGAACGAATCCTTTAAATGTGGGAAGATATAACGACCCGGCCGGTCATTTTTGAAATTTACGCCCCGATTCCCAATTTAACTATTTCCCTAAGTTCATTTCTGCTATTGTGGTTTGCCGGGAGGGTCGGTTCTGGAATTCGGAGTATTTTGGGAAACTTAGTCCCTAAATAGAAGATTTATAGTTGGAAAATGGCTCATAGTCAGAACAGTGTTAAGACGACCTCGGAATGGAAATTTGATGGTTCCATTAGCTCCGTTAGGTAATTTCGAGGTTGGGAGCGTGTTCGGAATGTATTTTGGAGGTCCATAGCTCAATTAGGCTTGAAATGCCGAAGTTTGAAATTTTGGCGAATCCGAACGATAGGTGAGATTTTGATCCGGGGGTCGGAATGGAATTCCGACAATTTCTGTAGCTTCGTTATGTGATTTTGGATATGTCTGGAAATTTTTAGGTCATTCAGACGTCGTTTGGTCGGGTTTTTGATTGAATGTTAATTTCGGAAATTTATATGAAAACTTAGGCTTGAATCCGCTATAATTCGATGTTTTTCGTGTTTGAGGACAAGTTTTTATGATTGGAACAAGTTCGTATCGTATTTTAGAGTATGTTGGTGGTTTTCGTTGGGACCCCGGGGGCCTCGAGATGAATTCGGGGATCCAAACGGACCCTGCTGGAATTTGCTGCAATAAATTGCAGGCGGGTTGTTCTTCGCGATCGCGGAGTTTTGCATGCGATCGCGTAAGGCAGCGTTTGGGTATATCGTGATCGTGTGGTGATGTCTGCGATCGCGTAGGCCAATGTCGGAATGCAGTGCGATTGCGTTTGGGCTCACGCGATCGCATAAGGTCAATTCCGGATGCAATGCGATCGCGGTGCTGGAGTTGCGATCACGTAGGGATCTTTGGCTGTTCACTGCGATCGCGTGCCATGGGCTGCGATCGCGTAGGGTTAATTCGCCTGGTAGTGACTTTAAGTCCAGAAACATTTCAGACGCGGCCTATCACACAAAAACGCCATTTTTGAGCTCCAAAAAAGGAAATTGAAGGTGAAACGCTGGGATATCATCGGGAAATCATCGGGGGTAAGTTTCTTGGCCTTAATTCGTTAGTTTATCGTGAAATCCGTGATTATTTCACTGTTAATGGAGGATTAATGGAGGGTTTGAGCCCTAGGCCTAAATTTTAGAAAATCTTTGATTTGAATGGGCAAACTGAGTCCGATTTCGATAAATTTTATATGCACGGACTCGTGTTGAGATAAGGAACCCGAATATATAACTTTCGTAGTTTTTCAAGAAGTGTCCCGAAAGTCAGGTTTTGGCAACTTGTGGGTTTTGGTGTATTTTGAATTGTTTTGGTTGGGTAATGCCCAATTGGCCTATTTTGATGTGATTCTATTGATTTTTATCAGATACTATGCATGTGAGGCCGACATTCGTGGCAAGAGGGTTTTCTCTAAGCGGTTTTGTACCGGGTCGAGGTAAGTGGCTTGTCTAACCTCGTGTGGGGGAACTTTCACCCTTAGAATATTATGTGATAATTTAAATGCCTTGTACGCGAGGTGACGGGCGTGTACATGCGCTGGTTGTTGTAACACACTTACTTGAATTGTTCGATTAGTGATTTTTCCTGTTTTTAGATGATTAAACTATTACATTTACCCGGTATTCGTTAGAAAAGCATGAATAGATAGGATTTAACTGTCTAATTGTCTAATTGTCTTACTTGAACTTCTTGATAATTGTTGGCACTAGTTTCGGTGAAGTTGTAGTTAAGCATATTATATTTTTCTCTATGTGTTTCTTTATTTGTTGTGTTAATGGACTGCAGGTTCGATTCCCGAAGATCCCAGGACTGTGGGTTCGATTCCCATAGACCCGAAGTGGTATTGTTTGTGGACTGCAGGTTCGATTCCCCAAGATCCGAGGGCTGCAGGTTCGATTCCCGGAGACCCGGAGTTTATTGATATATTATTGAGATATGGACTGTGGGTTCGATTCCCAGAGATCCTGAGACCATTGAGACACATCCTGAGGTATTGAGACATGGGCTGCGGGTTCGATTCCCGGAGACCCAGGGATACTGTTATTGGGACTGCGGGTTAAATTCCCGTAGCTTCTGAATTGTTGATTATAGAGTGGGACTGTGGGTTCAATTCCCACAGGTCCTGGACTTGCTGATTGAGTTTTGTTGAGTTGGCTACTTGTTGTTAGCTTAATTGTAGACGGTTACAGTAATCTCTTTATTGTTGTTATTTCAGATTCATTATTATTTAAACTGCTTATTATTGTTGTTATCATTATGTTATTGTTCTCTCAGTAGGGCCCTGACCTTCGTCGTCACTACTCCATCGAGGTTAGACTTGGCACTTACTGAGTACCGTCGTGGTATACTCATGCTACTCTTCTGCACACTTTTGTTGCGCAGATCCAGGTACATCAGGGCAGGCCCATATTAGGTGATTCAGCAGCTCATTTGGAGACCTCAAGGTATGATCTGCTACGTCCGCAGATCCGGAGGCCCTCCTTCTATTCTGATAGTATTAGAAGATGTTTTCCTTCATTTCGTTGTTTTAGATACTCTTGACATACAGAGTCACAGTTGTATTTCTCTTTTTAGTCTATGTTACCCATGGGATTCCGGGTCTTAGTGGTATATTTTATACAGTGTGTTTGATGAGTGTATGCGCCAAGCGGCACGGATTACATTCCCATATATATCGTTTTTCCACTATTTCTTGTTTAAAGTTCATAAACTTTTATATTCCGCAATGTGTTAGGCATACCTAGTCGCGGTCACTGGGTGCCGTCATGACATGTTCACGATTGGTGAACTAGGGTCGTCACAAAGAATCTGCCTCCATATCTTCTTTGCTTAAATCACCCGTAGATATTTTTTCTCAGGTGTGGAGAAACTATGACTTTGCAGGGTAGTTTCAATAACTTCTTTATCCTTGGCAAGTTTAGCCTCGAAATCAAAGCCTTCTTGGCTAGCTTCAGTCAAAGATTCAAGGCGAGTGCAGCGGTAAGCGCAACTCATATCGAGAGTCAGTTTATTTCAACTCTTAGATTTTCTTTCTCATCCTCAGCAACATCATAGGAAACCTTCAAAGATTCAAATGTAGACTTAAGGAACTTAATCATACTGGAAGAGGCACGAAAGTCTTCTTGAGCTTGGGTAACTCACAAACTAGTTCACCTGCATACACTTTTTTTTATTAAGAAGTTCTTACAAACTTCGAATCTCTTCAGTTGCCTTTCAATGCTTTTAGCAAAGGTAGCCTCTATTTTAGCTTTTTCCTTTTCTACTTGATATGCATGCTTTTATCACTACTAACTCAGTAGTGGCTAGCTTAAGTTTTTACTCCAAAGCTTCTATATCACCAGCCAAAACATCTTTCTCCAGTCGAAGGCTATCATATCGATCATTTCAGTTGTCAACTTTCGTGCCCAACTCCCTAACTTGCTGGTCAATCCAAGCTAACCTTCTTATTAGCTTTGTACCCATTAAGTTGATCTGCAGAAAAGAAAGGTCAAAGATGTTATGTATAAGAGGAAGAAAAAATGAAAGGAAACGGATAAGAGATTAACCGTGAGAGTGGAATGGTTCAAATCATTCATAAGGGTTATAGAGGAAAGAGAGCAAAGTTTTTTCCTTTCAAAAGGACCTATCAAAGGTTTCAACCACACAACAGCCTGGCCAGGCTTCTTTAGAAGATTGATACCCTGGTGGACTTCGAACTGCTTTATTCCATCCTTATTAGATGGGGCAGCTTCATCTCGAGCGGCAGCAGCGGGAGCAACGGAACTCATAGGAAGAGTAGAGAGGGGTGGTTCTTCAGAGACAAAACCAAAGCCCCTGTCTCCTTAAAATCCTTGAGCAAAAAGCTTCTTAACATGGATTGAAAAGGGGATACATAGTTGCTTCATCGGCTTCCTCCTTTGAAATCACCAGCGAGGGATCTTTTGGCTCATCAATCAAATGAAAGGGTACAAATACTGAAGGCCGGGTTTTAGGAGAACTTGGTTCGTCTTCTAAAATAACTTGCTTCCTAACTCGAGGTTTCTTCACAAGAGAACACTCTTCTTCTTCTTCTATATTGGAGGAAAAAGGTTCCTTATTTTTCGTCTTCGAAGTGTACAACTTATAAACTTGATCCTTAGCAGTACTAACATTGAGTTTAACTATAGGAACGCGAGAGAGACGAACACCTTGGATACAAAATCTTAAAAACCAAAGGGAAAGAATGTCAAAAGGGAAAAAATGACAACAAAACTACACGAGATAAAGTAAAGTAGCATACCATGAGTTTTGACTTTCAAACTAAATTTCTTGGAAAGAAATTTTCAAGTTCTCTGTTCCATAAGGGTGGCAGATAGCATTAGCTCAACCCAACCACGAAATTTAGGAAGATCACCAAAATCTTCCAAGCTAGGTAAAAAAACTATACGAGAAGATCAGTATTCTAATAGAGAAGGGAAGAAGATAACGTACGTAAAAAAATATACTTACATGCAAATTTCACTTTTAAAAGAAGGTTGGTTATCTTCTCCCACCAACTTACAAGTTGGAACAACCACAAATCGGTTATCACAACCCCGGTCATGATCATCTTCAGATCCAATCCTCACACTTTGAAACAAAGGAGATTTCTTGTAGAACAATTTCAGAAATTAAAGGTTCAGGAAGTGGTTTGTTAGAATCACTCATTTTTGAAGAAGATCTAGGAGTAGTAGAAGTTCTGAATTTGGAAAAAGAGGCTAACTTAGAAGAACTCTTCTTAGAAGAAGAGTTTTTTCTACTCGATACTGAACCTATGATACGAAGTCAACCACCTCTACTTCTACTCCTAATCGGAGCTACTTTAGAAGGGAGGACGTCTGCTATTACAGTACGATGAGGATCAGATGGTGTAGAAAGTTTTCAAAATTTCTAATCCATGTTTATGGAGAAGAAAGAAAGATACACATAGAGAGATAATTACTAAAAGTGTTCGAGGAAGAATGAATAGATAAAAAAGAGTTAAGAGGTTAAAGAAGGCTACACGATATTTATAAGGGAAAAACGTCATCATAGGCCATCATCGTGGAACCATCACATCGAACTAACAAAGCCACATGAGCCTAAAAAATGTTACAAACCACATAGCTAATCACAATAAGACATGTATTGCAAGCATTAAATGGAAGAGACATAGGTCTCTACACTTCTGATGCGCGTCATAATGATCTCGACATAGACGAAAAAATATTCTCGCCATAAATAAACTCTCCACTTCCCGAATATTCAGAAAGCAGGGGAACTATCTATATTGGTGGAAAATAAACTCACCATATGAACCAATATTATGATGATAGGTGGAATAAGAATTGAAGCAATCAACAAGGACACCTTGCCTATTAGCTGAGAAGAAAAAATAGGTACGGGGACGGTAATTAAGGACATTGGGAGCCGCATATATGAAAAGATCATCAATAGCCACGAATAAAAAAACAAATAAGATGAATTCCTGATTATGCACAATTGGCTATTGTTACTTCAGCCGTTACAAATTACCCACGTAACGAGAAATCAATGTTATAAATGTTAGTAATGGGTCAGAATTAAATATGGCAAATGGTGGTTATGAATTGGACTGTCACGGGCCGACGTTTTCCCGGACGATAGCGGCACTAAAACGCCCGTGCAGCGCCAGCAATCACCCCGCACTGCTGCCCAGCCTTACCTCTTTCCCAGGTTTTCAAGCACGATCCTGTGCCTGTGGGAGGACATGCCAAGGAGGCATGCTCCAACTGTGCCGCCCGACCATAGGTCAAGGCACGAAGCCCTGACTAGTTGTGGCGCTTCTCATCTTTGGATCACATCCAAGCGCGCACCTGGGGTCGGCTAAGGACATGCTAGTCCTTCGCCTTGACTGAGCATCACTCTCGCATGCACAGCCTGATCCTCAAGCTTGACACTCGCCTCGTGCATCCGCACCTAGCTTGTGTTTCGCCCGAGTAGGGCAACCTTCAGTCCTTGGCCTTTGTCATATGTGCCTTTCGTAACATGCATGTATTTGCCTCTGGCTTAAGAGCCCATACTCGCCTTTGGCATAGGCCAACATTGCCCTCGCGACATCCATCCATCCGGTATAGTGCAGTGTCGCCCCACAGCTGCACGTCTAGGCCAACGGACCCTTGCTTGCCTAGCTGAACCCAAGCCAATCTCACAAGTTGACACATGACACCCCTAAGACGGATGTATCAAGTGTCCAATCGGCACGGAGGTCTCCATCCAACTCTTCGGCAGCCCGCGGGGCCTAGCCATCCCACACGTTAAGCCTCTCGCGCCCGATTGGTGCCCAACGCTAGCCCGAAGGCGTTGCGCCGTCCATAGAGTTCCCAATCTCGTATGGATACCTAAGACACTCCTTTGAGCTGTCTAGGCAGGCCCCTGAGGTTGCCCTCAGAGTGGCTCATTCGGTGTGGCTCCGTAGATGCCCGCACGGGGGAGGCAGGTTGAGCTTGAAGACCTATACCCCCCTTATATATACTTAAAATAAAAAGTCCCATGTTCCAGGAGTAGACATGTTTTTGCCAGAGAATCTGAATGGCTCCTCCTCACATCAATGACCAGTTATTCAGCATATATAAGGGCACATTAGGAACAAGGCTAAGAGCCAAAGTCCCTATATTCCCAACTTAAGTTAGCACTTAGGACATGCAACTCAACATGTCAAGATTGTTGTTGCCTCATGCAACGTCCCTGCCTGATAATCCCGTTTTGCACACTGCCAGCACACGCCGCCTACGCGACTGGCACTTGTCTTGCAGCACTGTAGCTCGCAAGACACATGGATGTCATGACCTCAAAATCTGAGGTGTGACAACTCTCCCACACTCATCATGTCATCGACCCCGATGACAACATCAATGCCTACGACACCCGGAGTCTGCCCCCTCGGGGGTGACCATGGCTCCCTTAGTCCTTATGGGTTGGACCTCCTCGAAGTCCTTTCTCAAAAGGAGTTGTGCACCATGCACTTCTCCCCCAAGTATCTTCCAAGCGTGCCATATGCACTGCACCTCTTATCGGTGTTCGCTCGGAAAGTGCCTCCGCACTTGCACCCTCTGGTGACTAACTTTGTGGCGACCCACACTAGTCAACCACACCATGACCCGCACGGCCTTCATATCCGTCCGAAGCTCCTTCTTCAATGGCTAGTGCAGCTCTCACAGTTCAATAACTTGAGCAGCTCGTGCTTTCGTGGCTTAACGGCACACTAAGCCCTCTTTGTGCACTTAGGCGGAGCTAACGCAGTTCAATCATATGCATAGCCCTTTTCTCGCCCTCATTCTCATGGAAAGATTAACTTGCTTCCGGATTTGTAATCTATGCAATGTCGCCTTAGTGCAGGCAAGTCCTCCCACACTCAATGTGGAGAACACTTCTTCATGTACCTATCCCACTTGGCATAACAGTTCGGCCTTTACGGAAACCCACGCTGCAACATGGCACCTTCGGCAACTCATCTGTTTCGTGCCATTTGGCACTCATCAAGCTCTTTGGGATGTACTCTTGGTGAGTAACACATTCTCAAAGTCATGGCATCGCAACATTCAAGAACAAAGCTCTTTGTTTTCCAACCGTCACTTCTTCAGCAAGTACCCAATGCTCCCGGTAGTACCTCGTACTCGCCCTATAGACAAGAACCCTCTTGGTCTTGCTAGCACGGCTTCCCGGTTCGGTGTGCCTCGCACATGGCTCGTCTCAACGGCCCCGATCATCTGACGTACCCCTTTCCAGAAAGACACCTTCTAACTTGGAATCCCGCTCGATTCTGAAGCTTCACTTTCCTTCGACTTCGTATCCTCACCGTGGCAATTCAGCGCCGTGCCTCCCCATGAAATGGTTTGGCTCATTTTCACAATCTTGGTGGCTCATTCCACCCCAGTGTGACATTCACACACACCCGCCTTGAAGTATGGACATAGGTCCTTCTTCGCGGTTGTTAAGGGACTTTCCTGCCATTCATCGCAACCCTTTAGATGGCTAGGTGACCTACTATCACCCATTGCACGGAAGACACTGTCACACCTCCCTTTTTACTACCCCACATACTTAAATGCGTATAAATACACTTGTAGGGTATACCCCGACGCTCAATTACCCACGATGGATAAAATAACGTAAGGGAAGGAGTTTTTCCAATTAAAGGACAATCGGTTCGGGATTTTATTAGAGATTAATCAGAGTCGCCACTTGGGAATGGCAATGGTGTCCCAAGTCACCGGTTAATCCCGAATCCGAGGAATTTTGACTCTTATAAATATCTGCGAAGCAGAGATCCGGATAAGGAACTCTGTTAACCCGGGAGAAGGTGTTAGGCACTCCCGGATTCCGTGGTTTTAGCATGGTCGCTCCACTGTCGTTCTTGACTTTTGTTTGACTCAATTATAAGTTTTGACAACATAATGTGCTTTTATGTTAAATATTTTTTTTAGGAATTTGCGGCATTGCGAAAACACGCCTCGAGTCATACCGCAACCAGTACGCCTATGACTTTCGGTGTATTTCAGCTTTGCCGAGATTTGGATTTGAGTCGCACCAAGTGCACACTCGTTCATAGGAAGGTATATTATTAAAGTCGTGCCTAAAGATTCTACGTCTTTGTTAATTTTGGAAAGACCGTGAAATTCTCTAAACGGTCTTCCGAGTCTAAAATTTATTATCAATTATTTGAGGGCCCCGCAAGTGTGTATTTAGTGCGGCGAGGCTCGTCTCATTCTTTTATTAAAAGGTCATACCTAAAGTGACTAAATTTCTATTTTTATTGCTATTACTCAATCCTACAACTAATGTTTCCTATTTAAATTGCTGGGCCTAAGACAGGCCCAAACATTAGGCCATATGAATTGATAAAAAATGGAGCAGCATATCAAATTAAAACCAAAACGAACTTCACTACTTTTTTAGAAAACGGCAATATATCCAGATTTCTATATTATGACAGAGACAACATATTCATTAATAAAACGATTTTTGCTTTTATAATTAAGTGTGTCTCCACCCTGGCGTAATCACAAACTGAAACTAACACTATAACTGCTAACTATTTGAACGATTAAGTTAACTAAAATTGCTGATTCTAAAACACAATAAAATTCCTAATTGATGAAGTGATCCATTGTTTATCAAATGCTTTAACTGTTGCTAATCTTCTAAGTTAACACCGAATAAATAGCATATATAGAGACAATAGCCTTATAAATCTAACTGCGTATCAAAACTTTGAAGACTTAATCCCACGGTTTAACTATTACAATACTTAACAAATAATCAATTCTAAAAATGTAATCTCAATTACAGTTCAAACACACTACTAGCAGTTAAGGAATAAAAGTCTAATAACAATCCAGTAAAAAATACAAATTCAGTAGAGTAAATGGAAAAACAACTTCTATTTCATAATCCAAGCTTGGAGATACAATGTGTACCTGAAATGGTGAATAAACCCATTAGATCTAAATTGACAGCAATAACAACAGGATGCAGAAAAGCAAATTCCAGCAGTAACAGCAACGATTCAGTGATCAAAAGCAGCAATTGAGCCAAACAGTTAACCCAGAAGATGATTTTCAAAATTTCCAAAATGTTTCAACCCAATCTCACTCAAATAACAGTTTCCTACTGAATCTACTATTGTTTTTGGTTTTTTGAACATGATTTGAAGACAAAAGAGAAGAAAAGCAGATCTGAAATGTTAATTTCAGATCTGGAATTTAACATGTATTTTTTGGATTTTTTCTAGGGTTCATATGACTCAAAATGCTAAAAGAGACTCTAAAATCAGAAGGAACCCCCCATTATTAATGCTAAAAATGCTTATTTATAGGCCCAAAAAGAGAAAAAATCTGAAAATTCATATTTCACTAAAACCCCTTCAATTTTTAGCTTGTTGCACAAGTTAGTGCAATTATTCTAGTGAAAGTTACACTAAAACCCCTTCTAGAATACTCTACCATGTTCTATTTCCCTTGTATTACCTATTGTGCCCTCACTTGTCAAGGACAACTACTAATTCTACCCTTTTTATCCCCAAGCTGCCCTTAATGCTCTATATTTATAACAACTTTACCATTTCTTATTCCAATTGCACCCTTTTCCTTTTAACCTTATTACAAGTTTACCAACTTCCTTTTCCCAATTCACCCCTACTCCTTAAGGCTTATTACATTCCTAATTTCTGTATTTTATCCTTATTTTAACCCATTTTCAGATTGGTATTTAGCAAATAGCCACAATTAAGTGACTATTGCTCAACTAGCCAATTGGCCCTATTAACTACTTTAAATTCAGATTAATTCAATTAATTAGAATCACATTGCATCAATAGCCAATCCTAAGGTGGTCTTACAAACATAGCCACTTTTGATCTATTACTCAATTAACAAGACTCGGGAAACAATTGATAGATGGTGAGTCTTATTAATCAAATAACTAATCGCTTTTGAATCTATCAAGTAAAACACCTTAGGTTGCTATGAATCGTGTGATTTCAACTATCGACTTAATTGAATCTATGGTAGTCTAAAGGCGAATTCACTTATCGAGCTTAATCACTAACTACAGCTATGACCAATACATCCTATTGAACAATATTGGATTCACTAATCACAATTGAACAACTTCAACAATCAGCAATTAATCAATTTGAATTTCGAAACAGGGTCAAAAATACTTGTCAAGACAGATTCACTAATTGGCAAATGGGTGGGCCTTTGAGACAGTATTGCATATTAATCAACTACTAACAAAAATCATTATTAGAAGCAATTAACTCTAACAAATATCAGCATGAAAAGATTAACACCAAATTAACCGATTTCAGTAAACAGATTACTCTTACTTTGAACTAATGGACATTGTTTATTAAACTTTGAACGAAACAAAAATTCAAACAATTCCCCTATAATGTTACTACCCATACTGTTAAAACAATTGAAGGAAATCAGAATTCCATGGTTCAACATAAATCAAAAACGACCAATCCCGTGAAATCTGAAGAATCTACAAATAGGCGAAATTAACAAAAGTCTAACAGAATCTAAAACCTAAAATTGTTAAAAACTCTCGGAAACTAACAAAAAAAAAATAGAATCAAAATCGAAAATTACTCAATTAAACAGAAAAAATCTAACAAAAATCAGAACAAACTAATAAAAATCAAATTTAAACAGAAAATCTAGCCATCTAATTCGGAGAGAACCAGGGACGGATTCATTGATATTAACGGAAAAAATAAGAAGCAATTCACAGTGTATTCATTCGAAAAATTAATCGGAAAATATATGAGACGAACATACTTTATTCGACGAAAATCAAACATACACAAGAAGAAATAAATAAATAAAAAGGAAAAACTTAGCTTTGATTTTTCTGTTTTTTCTTTGTTTTTCCGTTTGCTTCTGTTTTTTCTTTTGTTTTTCTTGAATTTTCTTCACTTCTTGATAGACTTCGAACTCCGGCACCATTTTCTTGGATTCTTGGTCGCGGTTTAAGTGATTCTTGAATTTCCGGCGGTTGTTGACTCAATTCTTCGTGTGTCACGGTTGAGAGGTGTTAGAAGAAATGTGGGGGGTTGATTTGGGGGTGGTTTCGAGGTGGCGCCGCCATGGTGGTGGGTGGCGGCGCGAATTAGGGTTTAACTTTGGAGGCGTTTGGTTGATGTTTGAAGAAAACTAGTGGTGGGGAAGTGAAAAGGAGAGTGAGGGGAGTATTTTGGCGTTGGTTTTGGCCGGAATGGTGGCCGGCCGCCGCAACCTGCGGCGGAACCCTAGGCGGCGGCTGGGAGGTGAAGATAGGAGAGATGCGGCTGTGTGTTTGACTGAAGGGAGAGAGAGAGATGAAAAGATTAAGGTTTTTTTGTGTTATGTTTTTTTTAAGGTTTTTGTCTTTGTACATTAGAATATGTAAGAACAAATCATAGCCGTTGGATTGAAGTTTATGGACGGATGGGATTAAAGAAGAGGGGACTCGGGTTATGGGCTGGGGCGTGGGTCTGGGTCATTTGGACTGGGTTGGCCGATTTGGGCCAGCTTCTTGGCATGGCATTTTTGGCCCAATTTGTATATATGTAGTATTTCTTCTTTGTATTTTCCCCTCCCCCTTTTTTTGTATTTTGTTGTATTTAATATATAAAAAAAATTATATTTTCTGTATTTTCCTACTTTGTAATTATTTGGAACTAATTAAAACTAACTAATTACCTCTTTTTGACAATTTTCAATTTAAAAGCTAACTAATTTTTTTTTTGATTTTTTCTTTAATTTGTTAGAAAAAGAATTAATTTCCTAAAGATGCAATTTTTGTATTTTCATTTATCACACGCAAATAACATGCAAACGACTAATCACAAAATTCACACAAAATTATAAAAACAAGGAAAAATTATTTATTTTGAATTTTATAAGAATAACTCATGTGTAGGGTAAAAATCACGTGCTCACAGCTGCCCCTCTTTGCTCGGGGACACGAAGAGTTTCCGTGCAAAGATAAGTGAGCAACTATGAACAATTTTTACCCGCTCGAGTATTCCATTGCGAAGCATTTTGAAAAGCTTTGACCGCGCCCTGCTTCAGAGGTTGCCTACATATCCTGGGCTAAACAAGAATCAGGTCAGTGTAGTTCGGGAAGGTCTGGTAGCTGGGACTACCAAGGACTGTGATCTCACTGTTGTTGCTGTTGTTACTGCTGTCATTGCTGACTGACTCCTTATTACACCAGGGTAAAGATAAAAGGAGCTAGCCTAAGCTACAACCTATGAATTACAAAAATCCTATCTATGTCTTCCAACTTGTCTTTTTGTATTTTCTTGATCTTGTGTCTTGTATTCCTTGCAACGGCATTCTTGTTATTGCCTTCAACTTGTATCTTCACTCCAATGGCATTCTGGTTATTGCCTTGAACTTGTTCAACTTTTCACCGGCATTCTTGTTATTGCCTTGACTTGTTCAATCTTCTTCAATATTTCGTCCATTCTCCAGGTGGACCTCTGCTTGTGACAAAATAAACAACCAAAGAAAGATTTTTCTGCCCCAGTATGGTGACTGGGCACATCATGTTATTGAATGTCCGAATTTTTTCATCATTTTTTTTTTATTTATTTTTTTTTTTCATTTTTTTTCTTTTTCTTTTTCTTTTTTTTTTTTTTTTTTTCTTTTTAAATGCAGATATGTATGAAATGCGATGCAGAAAAATATTCTCGTATTTGAAGGTGGGCACCTAACAGAAATTAAACGTGCAATGCAGAAATGTATTCCCGTATTAGAAGGTGGGCGCCTAATAGAAATTAAACGTGCAATGCAGAAATGTATTCTCGTTAGAAGGTGGGCACCTAACAGAAATTAAACGTGCAATGCAAATGGAGAAAAGTATTCCCGTATTAGAAGGTGGGCACCTAACGGAAATTAAACGTGCAATGCGTAAATGTATTCCCGTATTTGAAGGTGGGCGCCTAACGGAAATTAAACGTGCAATGCGAATTGCAGAAAAGTATTCCCGTATTAGAAGGTGGGAACCTAACAGAAATTAAACGTGCAATGCGGAAATGTATTCCCGTATTAGAAGGTGGGCACATAACAGAATTTAAACGTGCAATGCGATACAGGAAAATATTCCCGTATTAGAAGGTGGGCACCTAACAGAATTTAATCGTGCAATGCGATGCAGAAAATATTCCCGTATAGAAGGTGGGCACCTAACAGAATTTAAACGTGCAATGCGATGCGAAAAATATTCCCGTATTAGAAGGTGGGCACCTAACAGAATTTAAACGTGCAATGCAGAAATGTATTCCCGTATTAGAAGGTGGGCGCCTAACATAAATTAAATTGCCATTCCATTCTTCAGGCGGGCACCTGACTCCAACAACAAACTTCGAAAAATAAATCGCCATTCCATTCTCCAGGCGGGCACCCTGACTTTCACCAACAAACTTTAAAAATAAATTGCCATACCATTCTTCGAGCGGGCACCCCGACTTCAACAACAAACTTTAAAAATAAATTGACATACCATTCTTCGGGCGGGCACCCCGATTTCAACAACAATTTAAAACTTTAACTAAAACTTAAAGTAAAATGCCATTCCATTCTCCAGGCGGGCACCCTGACTCCAACAACAATTTAAAACTTTAACTAAAACTTAAAGTAAAATGCCATTCCATTCTCCAGGCGGGCACCCTGACTTCAACAAAAAACTTAACATAAATCGCCATACCATTCTTCGGGCGGGCACCCCGACTTCAACAACAAACTTTAAAAATAAATTGCCATACCATTCTTCGGGCGGGCACCCCGATTTCAACAACAATTTAAAACTTTAACTAAAACTTCAAGTAAAATGCCATTCCATTCTCCAGGCGGGCACCCTGACTTCAACAAAAAACTTAACATAAATCGCCATACCATTCTTCGGGCGGGCACCCTGATTTCAACAATGATTTAAAACTTCCTCTTTTTGGTATTTTCTTTTACCAATTGTCTCTCATCTGTGAATTTCTCCACTTATCGTCAAACTTTCCTCTTTTTAGGTGTTTTCTATTTTTCCACATTGGTCACATTCGCTTTAAAGTGAATAATGACACTTTGTTCCTGCATGAATCATGAAACAAAATTTATTAGATATAAACTGCTGGCAACCGGCATCTGCCGTCCCTGCCTCTTATTGCTTTCCTCTTTTTTGCTTTTTCTCCTGCTGTGTGAATTTTCAGCTGCCTATCTCTCGCGAACTCTGTTTTTTGTATTTTCTCACTTTTTCCATTTTTGTTTTGTTTTCTTTTCCTTTGGCCATGTTTGCCAAGCTTCCTTATTTCCTTCCCAACTCTTCCTTTCTCATCCAGTGTTGTTTCAACTTTCATTATCAGGAGCTGGTAGTTAGAACTTATCTGGGTATTTGCTGGCTGATTCCGCTGACCATGCCAT
This sequence comes from Nicotiana noctiflora, assembly GCA_032618575.1. Classification (NCBI taxonomy): domain Eukaryota; kingdom Viridiplantae; phylum Streptophyta; class Magnoliopsida; order Solanales; family Solanaceae; genus Nicotiana; species Nicotiana noctiflora. The sequence continues at coordinate 22,524 of JASVEL010013545.1, forward strand.
GTATTTAAACTCCGACCCAGTTCGTTCCAATCATTATTCTGTCTCCAAATTGTTTTCAACCCAAACCGATACTATTTTTTGTTGCTTTTCTCTTTTCTGGTAGTCCTCACGATCGCCCTACGGTGCCTCGAAAGGTTTTCACCAATAAGACTCTCTCATTTATTCTCTCAACCTCACAATCGTCTCACAGTGTCGATTAAGGTTTTCACCGATGAGACTCTCTCATTTTTTTTCATTAGTTCTCATTTTTTCCCTTTTGTATTTTGTTTTCTTACCACAGGTGTTGTCCGGTGTTTCGCTCCTCCTTCATTTCATTCGTTATCATTTCGGAATTGATCAGAAGGTCTTTCTTTGGACTGTAATGTGGCTTTTGGATGGGTTGAGAAAGAAAGGTATAAAGGCCCAAAAAAAAATATTTACAACTCTCGGAATTATTAAACATAACTTCTGCCCCAGTTTCAATATGTGCGAAATTTTTGGATTTTTCCTTTATTGTGACTGAACCTCAGAGAGGCTGCCTACGTACCCTTTCGGGATCAAGTCAGACGTAGTTCATCTAACTTCATAAGTTAGATGGATTTCTTTTGACTTTTTCCCGAATTTCTTTGTCTTTTTCTTTTTTTTTTCTTTCAATCATTCAATTTTTCATTTTTCATTTTTTTTTTCATTTCATTTTTTCATTTTGGCAATTTCGATCTTATTGCGTTAAAGCGATTCCGAGAGAGGGATATGAAAGAATTTATTTATTTAGGCTCAAAGGGGTTATCAATGGATAAAGTGTTTGGATAGAGAATAAAACGCCTTCGTCATTTCAATTCCAAAATCACAACACAATACAGAACACATAATTGAAAAGGAATCATACATAGTATCTTTTGACTGCATCTGAATTGATAGCAGTCTCTACGCACTTTCCTTCAACGTCTGTTAAATACAATGCTCCATTGGACAACACCCGTGATACCACAAACGGTTCCTGCCAATTTGGCGCAAATTTGCCATTTGCCTCTGCCCAATACAGTAAGATACGCATCGCAACCAAAATGAGCCTATGCCCATTGGAAGCTATTGGCTCTATCGAATCAATAACGTCTATGCCCCTGTTTCAAAGCAAAGAAAAATATGTTAGTTTAAATGCGGTGGTTGGTTGTGGCCTTGAACTTTGATGGCGACCGCTTTCCACCCGAGCGCCTTGCCTGTTCACCGACTATCCATTTTCACTTCTTCTTTGTTCAAAATCCAACTCTCTTTAGGTATGTATATTGTCCCTTTCTTTGACGGATACCACAAACTTCGATCTCGATTCCTTTGATGACTCCACTTGACAACCTTTGGTGTTTCTTGACTGACTCTTTCTCTTGTCAGAAGATATACCCCCTCTCCGTTCGAACCCCGTACTTCCATTTGTTATATTTTCCTTGAGTTGGCACCTTGCCGACCCTTGTGTCTTACATGATCCTCATTGCACATGTTGCTCTTGTGGGCTTAAATCATTGGCTTTGTCATTCCCTAACCTACGACAATTGTCGTGTTGGCTAAATCTCATCTTGTGCAATTGGAGAGCTTGGTGGCAAATTTCGAAATCATTTCTGTACTTGTTGTGACCTGACTGACTTGATAAGAAGGAGGGTAAAACAAAGTGTGAAGAATGAAAAGAAAGAAAAATACTATTCCTAACAAGAAACCTACAGACGAATGACCTAACGGATTTTGAATACCGACTCTAGCGACCTCGACATGCACTTTTGGCCTTCTCCGTAGAGCAAAGTTGATGTTCAACTCTTGTTGCAAAGTTCTGCTGTGAAACCGGTCTTCAATACTTCATTTCTTTGATCGGATCCTTAGTCGACTTGCAGCGCCCATAGGGTTTTCGCCAACAAGCCTCTCTCATTTGATCTTTCTTTCTTTCAACTCACTGTCGCCTTACGGTGCCCGTGCGGGTTTTCACCGATAAGACTCTCTCATTTTGACTTCTCTCATCTTGGAGTCTCGTGGTGGTTTGAGTTCTTCACTCTCCTTTGTTCGGACTGGAGTGTTGCCCCTGATGTGATTGACCTTTGTTCGCTTGACTCGGCATTTCTTGAAGATTGATCGGAAGGTCTTCCTTTGGACCGTAATGCAGGCTTTTGGATGGGGTTTAGAAAAAAGGATATAAAGGCTCAAAATTATTTCAATGTGGGTTAACGATTACAACTTTCGGAATCTTATTTCTTCAACAACCATAACTTCTGCCCCAGTTTCCTTCTCGGGGGATTTTTAGATTTTCAGGTTTTTCATTTATTGTGACTGAACCTCAGAGAGGCTGCCTACGTACCCTTTCGGGATCAAGTCAGACGTAGTTCAGACTACGTCCGTGTTCATTGTTGCATCTTGACTTCTCCTAATTTTTTCTTTTCTTTTTCTTTTTCTCTTTTTTTTTTTTTTTTTTTTTTTTTTTTTTTTTTTTTTTTTTTTTTTTTTTGATTTCCCCACTCAGTCCTCAGTTTTTGTTGTTGATTCCGAAAGAGGGGTATGAAAGAAAATATAATAAGGCTCAAAAGGGGTAGCAATGGACGAAGTGTTTGGATAGCCGAATAAAATGCCTTCGTCATTCCAATCTTCAAAACCTACCGAGTACAAACTATCTTTCGACCAATTCACATATTTGCCTTCTGTTTTTGACGATTCTCAATGCCATTGGGCAACAACCTCGATACCACGAATGGTTCCTTTAGCCTTGGGGTACTTTTGCCTTTGGTTTTAAACCGATGAAGCATGATGCATTTCCAAGGCATTTCTTTATGTTATGTTTTCCCCCAGTATTCACTTGATTTCGGCTTCACAGTATTTCAATATGTTTTTATTTCTTCCGAGCATCATTATATCTTCAACATTGTTTCATTGACTCTTAAAATCAGGCTTAGAATTATGTGCATGTCATGTTGCTAAAATCAGTATGAGAAGAATGGTAAAGTAATTAGAAATGGAATGACTAGAAATGACGGGAAACAAAGAGTTGTATTAAACTGATGGGTTGAAACAACAAGACGAACAACAAAACGAACATACTAGACTAAAATTACAAACCTAGACAGCACTAAACAAAGCAAAGTAGTAAGATAGAAGGGTTTCGACTTTCAAGACAACGTCCGGATTACAACCCTGAAATAACCCGGGTAACAGAAATGACAACAAAATAAGCCACCAAAAAAATTCTACTTTGGATAAACCCCAAATAAAGCATATTTCCAATTACCAAGCACAATATCTTTAGCCACTGCCTTCTGCATCAACCATACGGGTGTCGACTATATCCGGATTTTGTACGGCAATGTAGCCTGCATTGATAAGCTCCTGAATTGCCTTTTTAGCTTCCAACATTTTTCTGTGTCATGCCCCGGGGCGCCTGAGCAATATGCGCACATTTGAGAAAAATCACACCTCTTTGACCGATGATTTGGCATTTTTATCTGAATTGGTTTCAACATGCCCAGTTGCTTCAACTTGTGGAACAAACTGGCATACGATTCTCCCAAAGGGGTAAGAGACTTTTCTCGTTTTAGTAGCCTCTCATTTTTAAAGGCCTGATTTGGCCTAAAACCTGACCCGTGGGGTTTCTGGTATGCTCGTGGGGAGAAGTAAGGGCCGGGAGAATTACAAGGATATCCATGGGTTCGATATAGAGGGCTTTTAGCAAAGACGACCACTGGACCTTGTCGTTGGGGAGGTTCAACCTGCGGGCTCTGTTTGGGGTCCTGATGAGCAACCTTGGAGGGGTAATGTTGGGCAGCATGAGCTTCGGGTGGGTGTTTATCGTTGGGAACAACGGATGTGATCGGAGCGCATTCTTGGGGGAAAATAGATGGATACCGAGTGATGGAGCTATTGGGGTGGCTGGAAAGGCTGCGATAGGCGGGTATATTTGGCATCGGGTTCGGTGTAAGGACAGGGTCCATGGAACTAGGTGGTGGCGGGGGTAGTGCTTTTCCATCCATCGACGCCCGATACATTTCAGCCACGTGTTGTCTCAATATTTTGACTTCTTCAACTAACATGTGGTTCCGTTCAACCAGCTGTTGTCGGGTGCCGCTACCAACCCACTCAGCCTTGAGATTCTCTGCCATTGTCCTCTGACGTTGTATTATAGGGAAGAGTTATTTTGGAACCACAACCAACCACCTTTCTGAAATATGGACACAACAAAACGAAGCCAACACGTCAGCATTATGGTATCCCGCTTATTGATCACCTACTTTTTTTTTTCTACTATTTTCTTTTCTTTTTTTCCTTTTTGTGGTTTTTTTTCATTTTTTCTCTTTTTTTTTCTTTTTGTAGTTTTCCATTTTTTCTTTTTGGGTTATGGATATGGTCGAATCCTATGTGGATTGCCTACGTATCATGACCCCGCATGAATCAGACCGAGCGTAGTTCTTGCAAATTAATGCAAGAAATAAAGAGATGTTTCTTCGATTTTTTTTTTGATTTTTTTTTTTTTTGAAGGAAAATTTTATAAGCCGACTCCAACTACAAACTTGAAAAACTTTCACATTTTGTACCGGAGATTTCTGCGAGAATAAGAATATTTTTGGCGTCAATTATGACTATTTCCACAAAATTGGCCATATAATGGCTTATTTGACAAAATGACTATTTTTTGCAAAATTTTGTTTAAGAAAAATAAGTTTGAATTTTTTTTATCCTGTGGCTCATGGGGCATCGTTCGGCATCACCATAAACCAACACAAGACTATTTTTCATAAATTGGCCATGTAATGGCTTATTTAGACAAAGTGGCTCTTTTTGCAAAATTTTATTTAAGAAAAATACAAATTCAAAAATTCCTCATCCTGGGACCTATGGGGCATCGTTCAGCACCGACACAGGCCAACACAAGACCGAGGAAGTTAAAATGCCAAATGTGGCTATTTATGCAAACACGGGCCATGTAATGGCTTATTTGATAAAGTGAATATTTTTGAAAAGTTGAGCAATGACTCAAACTTAATTTTGCGGATACGGCCTTTCGACATTTCCGCGAGGGAATATTTCAAGGCTGTGTCCAAAATTATTTACAAACGACTCAAAGTGGCTACTCTTGCAAAAACAGCCTTCCGGCGTCCTTTTGAGGGACATTTGGCTTAGTTTAAGCAAGAATAGCATCACCCGACTTATTTATAACAAAATAAAAAATTTGACATTTTTTGGTTATTTTTGCAAAAAGGGTGTGAACCCCGACTTGATTTTGCAGCTATGGCCTTGCAACATTTCCACAAGGAATATTTCAAGGTTGTGCCCGCAAATTATTAAAAAAGTTTCAAAGTGGCTATTTTTTGCAAAAACAGCCTTCCGGCGTCCTTTCAGAACATTCGGCTATTTGCAAAAACGGCATCACTTTGATTTTATTGACAAAATTAAACACACATTTTTTTTTGATTTTTTTTTTAAAAGGGGTGGTTGGACCCGATGAGGGTTGCCTACGTATCCCACCTAATGGCGAGAATCAAACCTGCGTAGTTCGGTCAGATTATTTGACCAATTATTTCAAAAAATTGTTCTACCTTTTTTTTCAGATTTTTAAATTTTCCGGATACCTATTTTTTACAAAATCTTATTTTCCTCTCTCTCTTTTTCCTTTTTCAACAATTTTTCCAATCTCGGGATTTTCACCGGTCCGCATAACGATCAAGGACAATAAAATGCAACACATAGCATGCTCGGTCTTTTCAATACCGGGTCACCTGTCCTAAACGGACCCAACCCCTGTGTTGAGTCCCCTAAGTCAAATATGATGCAAATAATCGTCCTAGACCTATGTTCAAAATCTTATGGTTTCATGGATTGCTGGACCGTGTACCCGAGCGGACAACTCGAATCGAGGAGGGGGCTACGTACCGGTGACCCGCGGAGTCAATCGGCTTTGTAATATCCGGCCTCTGTTTTCTTAATTTAAGGTGACTTTAACAGAAAGGGGAGTCTCAACCAATAAGCACATCCCCGGGGAAGAAGAGAGAAGGGTTTTCGGCACAGTTTTATATATACAGTTCACATAATAGCAAAAAGCGATAAAGCACATAGCATGTTGTTCAAATCACATAATGAAGTCAAACAAAAACGCAAACGGCAGTTCTAAGGAGCTCGAGTTCTTAAACCCTGAAACCGGAGTTCAGGGTTGGATCCCCAGAGACACTGTCACACCTCCCTTTTTACTACCCCACATACTTAAATGCGTATAAATACACTTGTAGGGTATACCCCGACGCTCAATTACCCACGATGGATAAAATAACGTAAGGGAAGGAGTTTTTCCAATTAAAGGACAATCGGTTCGGGATTTTATTAGAGATTAATCGGAGTCGCCACTTGGGAATGACAATGGTGTCCCAAGTCACCGGTTAATCCCGAATCCGAGGAATTTTGACTCTTATAAATGTCTGCGAAGCAGAGATCCGGATAAGGAACTCTGTTAACCCGGGAGAAGGTGTTAGGCACTCCCGGATTCCGTGGTTTTAGCACGGTCGCTCCACTGTCGTTCTTGACTTTTGTTTGACTCAATTATAAGTTTTGACAACATAATGTGCTTTTATGTTAAATATTTTTTTTAGGAATTTGCGGCATTGCGAAAACACGCCTCGAGTCATACCGCAACCAGAGTACGCCTATGACTTTTGGTGTATTTCAGCTTTGCCGAGATTTGGATTTGAGTCGCACCAAGTGCACACTCGTTCATAGGAAGGTATATTATTAAAGTCGTGCCTAAAGATTCTACGTCTTTGTTAATTTTGGAAAGACCGTGAAATTCTCTAAACGGTCTTCCGAGTCTAAAATTTATTATCAATTATTTGAGGGCCCCGCAAGTGTGTATTTAGTGCGGCGAGGCTCGTCTCATTCTTTTATTAAAAGGTCATACCTAAAGTGACTAAATTTCCATTTTTATTGCTATTACTCAATCCTACAACTAATGTTTCCTATTTAAATTGCTGGGCCTAGGACAGGCCCAAACATTAGGCCATATGAATTGATAAAAAATGGAGCAGCATATCAAATTAAAACCAAAACGAACTTCATTGCTTTTTTAGAAAACGGCAATATATCCAGATTTCTATATTATGACAGAGACAACATATTCATTAATAAAACGATTTTTGCTTTTATAATTAAGTGTGTCTCCACCCTGGCGTAATCACAAACTGAAATTAACACTATAACTGCTAACTATTTGAACGATTAAGTTAACTAAAATTGCTGATTCTAAAACACAATAAAATTCCTAATTGATGAAGTGATCCATTGTTTATCAAATGCTTTAACTGTTGCTAATCTTCTAAGTTAACACCGAATAAATAGCATATATAGAGACAATAGCCTTATAAATCTAATTGCGTATCAAAACTTTGAAGACTTAATCCGACGGTTTAACTATTACAATACTTAACAAATAATCAATTCTAAAAATGTAATCTCAATTACAGTTCAAACACACTACTAGCAGTTAAGGAATAAAAGTCTAATAACAATCTAGTAAAAAATACAAATTCAGTAGAGTAAATGGAAAAACAACTTCTATTTCATAATCCAAGCTTGGAGATACAATGTGTACCTGAAATGGTGAATAAACCCATTAGATCTAAATTGACAGCAATAACAACAGGATGCAGAAAAGCAAATTCCAGCAGTAACAGCAACGATTCAGTGATCAAAAGCAGCAATTGAGCCAAACAGTTAACCCAGAAGATGATTTTCAAAATTTCCAAAATGTTTCAACCCAATCTCACTCAAATAACAGTTTCCTACTGAATCTACTATTGTTTTTGGTTTTTTGAACATGATTTGAAGACAAAAGAGAAGAAAAGCAGATCTGAAATGTTAATTTCAGATCTGGAATTTAACATGTATTTTTTGGATTTTCTCTAGGGTTCATATGACTCAAAATGCTAAAAGAGACTCTAAAATCAGAAGGAACCCCCCATTATTAATGCTGAAAATGCCTATTTATAGGCCCAAAAAGAGAAAAAATCTGAAAATTCATATTGCACTAAAACCCCTTCAATTTTTAGCTTGTTGCACAAGTTAGTGCAATTATTCTAGTGAAAGTTACACTAAAACCCCTTCTAGAATACTCTATCATGTTCTATTTCCCTTGTATTACCTATTGTGCCCTCACTTGTCAAGGACAACTACTAATTCTACCCTTTTTATCCCCAAGCTGCCCTTAATGCTTTATATTTATAACAACTTTACCATTTCTTATTCCAATTGCACCCTTTTCCTTTTAACCTTATTACAAGTTTACCAACTTCCTTTTCCCAATTCACCCCTACTCCTTAAGGCTTATTACATTCCTAATTTCTGTATTTTATCCTTATTTTAACCTATTTTCAGATTGGTATTTAGCAAATAGCCACAATTAAGTGACTATTGCTCAACTAGCCAATTGGCCCTATTAACTACTTTAAATTCAGATTAATTCAATTAATTAGAATCATATTGCATCAATAGCCAATCCTAGGTGGTCTTACAAACATAGCCACTTTTGATCTATTACTCAATTAACAAGACTCGGGAAACAATTGATAGATGGTGAGTCTTATTAATCAAATAACTAATCGCTTTTGAATCTATCAAGTAAAACACCTTAGGTTGCTATGAATCGTGTGATTTCAACTATCGACTTAATTGAATCTATGGTAGTCTAAAGGCGAATTCACTTATCGAGCTTAATCACTAACTACAGCTATAACCAATACATCCTATTGAACAATATTGGATTCACTAATCACAATTGAACAACTTCAACAATCAGCAATTAATCAATTTGAATTTCGAAACAGGGTCAAAAATACTTGTCAAGACAGATTCACTAATTGGCAAATGGGTGGGCCTTTGAGACAGTATTGCATATTAATCAACTACTAACAAAAATCATTATTAGAAGCAATTAACTCTAACAAATATCAGCATGAAAAGATTAACACCAAATTAACCGATTTCAGTAAACAGATTACTCTTACTTTGAACTAATGGATATTGTTTATTAAACTTTGAACGAAACAAAAATTCAAACAATTCCCCTATAATGTTACTACCCATACTGTTAAAACAATTGAAGGAAATCAGAATTCCATGGTTCAACATAAATAAAAAACGACCAATCCCGTGAAATCTGAAGAATCTACAAATAGGCGAAATTAACAAAAGTCTAACAGAATCTAAAACCTAAAATTGTTAAAAACTCTCGGAAACTAACAAAAAAAAATAGAATCAAAATCGAAAATTACTCAATTAAACAGAAAAAATCTAACAAAAATCAGAACAAACTAATAAAAATCAAATTTAAACAGAAAATCTAGCCATCTAATTCGGAGAGAACCAGGGACGGATTCATTGATATTAACGGAAAAAATAAGAAGCAATTCACAGTGTATTCATTCGAAAAATTAATCGGAAAATATATGAGACGAACATACTTTATTCGACGAAAATCAAACATACACAAGAAGAAATAAATAAATAAAAAGGAAAAACTTAGCTTTGATTTTTCTGTTTTTTCTTTGTTTTTCCGTTTGCTTCTGTTTTTTCTTTTGTTTTTCTTGAATTTTCTTCACTTCTTGATAGACTTCGAACTCCGGCACCATTTTCTTGGATTCTTGGTCGCGGTTTAAGTGATTCTTGAATTTCCGGCGGTTGTTGACTCAATTCTTCGTGTGTCACGGTTGAGAGGTGTTAGAAGAAAGATGGGGGGTTGATTTGGGGGTGGTTTCGAGGTGGCGCCGCCATGGTGGTGGGTGGCGGCACGAATTAGGGTTTAACTTTGGAGGCGTTTGGTTGATGTTTGAAGAAAACTAGTGGTGGGGAAGTGATAAGGAGAGTGAGGGGAGTATTTTGGCGTTGGTTTTGGCCGGAATGGTGGCCGGCCGCCGCCACCTGCGGCGGAACCCTAGGCGGCGGCTGGGAGGTGAAGATAGGAGAGATGCGGCTGTGTGTTTGACTGAAGGGAGAGAGAGAGATGAAAAGATTAAGGTTTTTTTGTGTTATGTTTTTTTTAAGATTTTTGTCTTTGTACATTAGAATATGTAAGAACAAATCACAGCCGTTGGATTGAAGTTTATGGACGGATGGGATTAAAGAAGAGGGGACCCGGGTTTTGGGCTAGGGCGTGGGTCTGGGTCATTTGGACTGGGTTGGCCGATTTGGGCCAGCTTCTTGGCATGGCATTTTTGGCCCAATTTGTATATATGTAGTATTTCTTCTTTGTATTTTCCCCTCCCCCTTTTTTTGTATTTTGTTGTATTTAATATATAAAAAAAAAATTATATTTTCTGTATTTTCCTACTTTGTAATTATTTGGAACTAATTAAAACTAACTAATTACCTCTTTTTGACAATTTTCAATTTAAAAGCTAACTAATTTTTTTTTTGATTTTTTCTTTTAATTTGTTAGAAAAAAGAATTAATTTCCTAAAGATGCAATTTTTGTATTTTCATTTATCACACGCAAATAACATGCAAACGACAAATCACAAAATTCACACAAAATTATAAAAACAAGGAAAAATTATTTATTTTGAATTTTATAAGAATAACTCATGTGTAGGGTAAAAATCACGTGCTCACAGACACCTCTGACAATTATCAGTCCAAACAAGATGCTCCCAAAACCACATTCTAAAACATAGACGATGGCGGAAACAACGACTATGAAGTGGTCTGATCTGCTCTAATACCACGTGTCACGGGCCGACGTTTTCCCGGACAATAGCGGCACTAAAATGCCCGTGCGGCGCCAGCAGTCACCCCGCACTGCTGGCCAGCCTTACCTCTTTCCCAGGTTTTCTAGCACGATCCTGTGCCTATGGGAGGACATGCCAAGGAGGCATGCTCCAACTGTGCCGCCCGACCATAGGTCAAGGCACGAAGCCCTGACTAGCTGTGGCGCTTCTCATCTTTGGATCACATCCAAGCGCGCACCTGGGGTCGGCTAAGGACATGCTAGTCCTTCGCCTTGACTGAGCATCGCTCTCGCATGCACAGCCTGATCCTCAAGCTTGACACTCGCCTCGTGCATCCGCACCTAGCTTGTGTTTCGCCCGAGTAGGGCAACCTTCAGTCCTTGGCCTTTGTCATATGTGCCTTTCGTAACATGCCTGTATTTGCCTCTGGCTTAAGAGCGCATACTCGCCTTTGGAATAGGCCAACATTTCCCTCGCGACATCCATCCATCCGGTATAGTGTAGTGTCACCCCACAGCTGCACGTCTAGGCCAACGGACCCTCCGCACTTGCACCCTCTGGTGACTAACTTTGTGGCGACCCACACTAGTCAACCACACCATGACCCTCACGGCCTTCATATCCGTCCGAAGCTCCTTCCTCAATGGCTAGTGCAGCTCTCACAGTTCAACAACTTGAGCAGCTCGTGCTTTCGTGGCTTAACGGCACACTAAGCCCTCTTTGTGCACTTAGGCGGAGCTAACGCAGTTCAATCATATGCATAGCCATTTTCCCGCCCTCATTCTCATGGAAAGATTAACTTGCTTCCGGATTTGCAATCTATGCAATTTCGCCTTAGTGCAGGCGAGTCCTCCCACACTCAATGTGGAGAACACTTCTTCATGTACCTATCCCACTTGGCATAACAGTTCGGCCTTTACGGAAACCCACGCTGCAACATGGCACCTTCGGCAACTCATCTGTTTCGTGCCATTTGGCACTCATCAAGCTCTTTGGGATGTACTCTTGGTGAGTAACACATTCTCAAAGTCATGGCATCGCAACATTCAAGAACAAAGCTCTTTGTTTTCCAACTGTCACTTCCTCAACAAGTACCCAATGCTCCCGGTAGTACCTCGTACTCGCCCTATAGACAAGAACCCTCTTGGTCTTGCTAGCACGGCTTCCCGGTTCGGTGTGCCTCGCACATGGCTCGTCTCAACGGCCCCGATCATCCGGCGTACCCCTTTCCAGAAAGACACCTTCTAACTTGGAATCCCGCTCGATTCTGAAGCTTCGCTTTCCTTCGACTTCGTATCCTCACCGTGGCAATTCAGCGCGGTGCCTCACCATGAAATGGTTTGGCTCATTTTCACAATCTTGGTGGCTCATTCCACCCCAGTGTGACATTCACACACACCCGCCTTGAAGTATGGACATATGTCCTTCTTCGCGGTTGTTAAGGGACTCTCCTGCCATTCATCGCAACCCTTTAGATGGCTAGGTGACCTACTATCACCCATTGCACGGAAGACACCTCTGACAATTCTCAGTCCAAACAAGATGCTCCACAAACCACATTCCAAAACATAGACGATGGCGGAAACAACGACTATGAAGTGGTCTGATCTGCTCTGATACCACGTGTCACGGGCAGACGTTTTCCCGGACGATAGCGGCACTAAAACGCCCGTGCGGCGCCAGCAGTCACCCCGCACTGCTGGCCCGCATTACCTCTTTCCCAGGTTTTCTAGCACGATCTTGTGCCTGTGGGAGGACATGCCAAGGAGGCATGCTCCAACTGTGCCGCCCGACCATAGGTCAAGGCACGAAGCCCTGACTAGCTGTGGCGCTTCGCATCTTTGGATCACATCCAAGCGCGCACCTGGGGTCGGCTAAGGACATGCTAGTCCTTCGCCTTGACTGAGCATCGCTCTCGCATGCACAGCCTGATCCTCAAGCTTGACACTCGCCTCGTGCATCCGCACCTAGCTTGTGTTTCGCCCGAGTAGGGCAACCTTCAGTCCTTGGCCTTTGTCATATGTGCCTTTCGTAACATGCCTGTATTTGCCTCTGGCTTAAGAGCCCATACTCGCCTTTGGCATAGGCCAACATTGCCCTCGCGACATCCATCCATCCGGTATAGTGCAGTGTCGCCCCACAGCTGCACGTCTAGGCCAACGGACCCTTGCTTGCCTAGCTGAACCCAAGCCAAGCTCACAAGTCGACACATGACACCCCTAAGATGGATGTATCAAGTGTCTAATCGGCACGGAGGTCTCCATCCAACACTTCGGCAGCCCGCGGGGCCTAGCCGTCCCACACGTTAAGCCTCTCGCGCCCGATTGGTGCCCAACGCTAGCCCGAAGGCGTTGCGCCGTCCATAGAGTTCCCAATCTCGTATGGATACCTAAGACACTCCTTTGAGCTGTCTAGGCAGGCCCCTGAGGTTGCCCCCAGAGTGGCTCATTCGGTGCGGCTCCGTAGATGCCCGCACGGGGGAGGCAGGTTGAGCTTGAAGACCTATACCCCCCTTATATATACTTAAAATAAAAAGTCTCATGTTCCAGGAGTAGACATGTTTTTGCCAGAGAATCTGAATGGCTCCTCCTCACATCAATGACCAGTTATTCAGCATATATAAGGGCACACTAGGAACAAGGCTAAGAGCCAAAGTCCCTATATTCCCAACTTAAGTTAGCACTTAGGACATGCAACTCAACATGTCAAAATTGTTGTTGCCTCATGCAACGTCCCTGCCTGATAATCCCGTTTTGCACACTGCCAGCAGACGCCGTCTACGCGACTGGCACTTGTCTTGCAGCACTGTAGCTCGCAAGACACATGGCTGTCATGACCTCAAAATCTGAGGTGTGACAGGACGCTTATATAAATCCCTTTTTCATACCTTGTATCCACACTGAAAAAAGTATAAAGTAATATCAATTCTCAGTATTCTCGTTACTCTCTGCTATTGAAAGATTGTTCTTTCCTTTCGGAAGAAAGCAGCAATCATCAATAAGATTTCTACTTCATTATTTTCTCAGACTTTCCATGATTATTATTATTATTCTTTTGTATAATGAAAAGTGAAGTAAAATTGGTTATTGAAAACCCGTATGATTCTTCTATTTGCTTTGACCGAAAAAATATTTTTTTAGTAATTCCTCGTTTTCCTTTTGTAATCGCAATGAAATAGGTGCGAGAGACTTTCGTATAATAAATGTTGATTTAACTTATATATACAATGTTAAGGCAGAAAATTTTACACGGTCAAATTTTGACATGTCGTATTAACTAAGTAAACTATTTTAGTTTCCAGATTACTAATTCCAGTAAATATGGATAGTACATGTAATTATTTCTGAAGTCTAGTGCAAAGAATTTTTAACGTTGAGTAACTTCAGAAGAATTGCAGTTAGCCATCTTAATCATGAATTAGCAAAGTTATCTATTGACAGAGACAGATATAGGATTTGAATTTATGGTTCAACCTCCAATGCATTTAGCATTGAATACGTTGTACTTTTAAAGAATGGATTCATATCTACTAGCTTTCGTAGTTTTGGTGATTATTACACATAAAGAACTGTTCTATATCGAAAGTATTGAATTCAGTTGAACTCGTCACTCCTATGTTACATCCGCTGTTGTGACTATTGATGATGAATTATCAAACATGACATACTAGCTTGTTATTTAAAAAAAATCTTAAAATAGCAAATCTCGCATTTGAAACTCAATTATACATAATCAATCAATACCACAAATAAGCACGGCCTCAATTCCAAAATAGTTTTGCATATGAATTATTTGTATTCGTTCTACTCTATCCATGTACAAAGGAAAGTTCATTAGTAAGCAATTAATCAAGTTAAAGCTTAGTCTACTAATTCAAGTCCTAAATCAACTAAAGTAGATTACATAAATGTAACGGCCTGATCAGTCATTTGGAGCTTTAGCACATCGTTCGTCAGTTTGAGGCTGAGCAGCTTCATATCAGGTTTTATAACTTGTACACATTGTCAAAAATAAATTTCGGGAAGTTCGCAGTTGATTTAGAAAGAATGTTCTCATTTCGGAGGCTTAAGTTGAAATAATTGACTAAGATTGGATATTTGAATAAACGACCTCAGAATCGAGATTTGAAGGATCCAGTAGGTTTGTATGAGGATTTTGGATTTCGGAGTATGTCCGGATCGGGTTTTGGCTGACACGGGAGCGTTTCGGCGCCTATTATGGAATTTAGGATATTTGCAAGAATTTTATAAGTTTGGTTGAAGTGCAATTTGATGTTATCAATGTCTGTTTAGGATTCCGAGTCTGGGAACAACTCTGTATGGTAATTCTAGTATTGGGAGCGCGATCGAAAGTCGATTTAGAGGCCCATAAGTCATTTTAGAGTCATTTGGCTAACGCTAGGAATTTGAATTTTTTTGAGAAGTTCGACTGGGGGTGGACTTTTTTATATAGAGGACGAATTCTAATTTCGGAAGTTGGAGTAGGTCTGTATTGTCGATCGGAGTTAGGAATTGTTATAAATTAGATTATATGAGTAATTAAGCATATATAATTAGGTTTGCATAATTGTTCGCTAGTTTGCGAGCGTTATGCATCGATTTGAGTCTTTGAAAAGGTGTGGAATACTGGTTATGGAACTTCATAGCAAGGCGACTCTCCTTTCTAACCTTGTAAGGGGAATTGTCCCCATAGGTGAAATAATTGAATATGTGCTCCTATTGGTGGGGCTACGTACGCACGAAGTGATGAGAGTCCATGCATAGTTGCTATTATGCTTAAGTCTGGATAGTCTAGGGCCCAAAAGCATGCTTTACTTATAAAATTTACAATTTGTTGTCAACTTAAAATTTCTTAAAACATATCGAACGTATAAATAAATTTCTAAAATGCTAGACATCATTTCTTGACTTTTAAAAGTGTCACGACCCTAGTTCACCAATTGTGAACATGTCGTGATGGCACCCAGTCCCCAGGACTAGGTAAGCCTAACACGTTGCGGAATATACAAATTATAAATACTTAAATAAGAAACGGCGGAAAATATCATAAAAGATATGTAATCCGTGCCGCTTGGCACATACATCCGTCACACAATGAATAAAACACTACCAAGATCCGGAACCCCACGGTAACACAGACTAAAAGAGAAAATACAACTGTGGCTCTATGTGTAAAGAGTATCTAACAACGAAATGAAGAAAAATGTCAACTAGTACTACTAGAATAGAAGGAAAGCCTCCGGATCTGCGGACGTAGCAGATCATACCTCGAGGTCTCCAGAAAAGCTGCGGAAATCACCTAGCACGAGCATGCTCTGATGTACCTGGATCTGCACAACAAAAGTGTGCAGAAGAGTAGCATGAGTACACCACGGCGGTACTCGGTAAGTGCCAAGCCTAACCTCGATGGAGTAGTGACGAGGTAGGTCAGGGCCCTACTGAGAAAACAATAATATAATGATGATAACAAAATAAACAGTTTAAATGATAATAATTTCCGAAATAACAACATTATGATGATTACTGCAATTGTCTACAATTAAGCTAACAACAAATAACCAACTCAAATAAACAAATCCAGGATCTGTGGGAATTGAACCCACAGTCCCATTCTCAGTACCTCTGGGTCTCCGGGAATCGAACCCGCAGCCCATGTCTCGATAATATCTCAATAACTCAGGATCTCCGGGAATCGAACCCGCAGTCCCTACCAATAAGTCAGGATCTCGGGAATCGAACCCGTAGTCCCCATTTCAATAATCTCAGGATCTCGGGAATCGAACCCGTAGTCCTCATTTCAATAATCTCAGGATCTCGGGAATCGAACCCGTAGTCCACATTTCAATAATCTCAGGATCTCGGGAATCGAACCCGTAGTCCACATTTCAATAATCTCAGGATCTCGGGAATCGAACCCGTAGTCCATATTTTAATAAGCTAAGGATCTCGGGAATCGAACCCGTAGTCCATATTTCAATAATCTCAGGATCTCGGGAATCGAACCCGTAGTCCATATTTCAATAAGCTCAGGATCTCGGGAATCGAACCCGTAGTCCATAACCACAGCAAGTAAAGGAATACACAGAGAGAAGTATAATATGCTTAATGATAACTTCGCCGATGAACAGCGCCGGCGATTACCAAGAAAACTCAAGTAAGTCAATTAAGCAACTAGACAATTAGATTCTATCTAATCATGCTTTTCTAACTACTACCGGGTAGGAATATCGAATTTAACAACTAAGAACAGGAATATCACTCATTGAACATTTTGAGTAAAGTATGTGTTCAACAACCAGCGCATGTACACGGCCGTCACCTCGCGTACAAGGCATTTAAAGTATCACAATAATATCCTAGGGGTGAAAGTCCCCCACACGAGGTTAGACAAGCCACTTACCTCAATTCCGGTACAAAACCGCTAAGAAATAACTCTCTTGCCGCGAATGTCGGCCTCCACGGGTGTAATATCTGATAAAAATCAATGGAATCACATCAAAATAGGCCAATTGGGCATTACCCAATCAAAACAATCGAATTACACCCAAACCACAAAGTTGCCAAAACCCGACTTTCGGTACGCTTCTCAAAAAATTACGAAAGTTACATTTTCGGATTCCTTATCTCAACACGAGTATAACCATACCAAGAACACCCAAATCGGACCACAAATGGCCTATCAAATCCTTGATTCTATCCAAGAGGGTTTTCTACCATTTTTAACAAAAATTCTCAAATTAAAGACTAAAACTTGCAATAGATTCGAGCTATACAACCAAAATTGAGTTAAGAGTACTTACCCTTTTGATTTCTCCAAAAATCTCCCGAAAAATCGCCTTACCCGAGCTCCAAATCGTCAAAAATGGCAAATGGGACGAAGTTTGAACTTTATTCTGCTGCCCAGGCATTTGTTCTTCGCGTTCGCGGTCCTTCTCTCGCGTTCGCGAAGAACAAACTCCCAGAAATTCATTTTTCCAACTTGCTCGGACAGCCTCTATTGCAATGGTCATAACTTTTTACACACAACTCCAAATGACTATTATAATATGTTTCTGAAAACTAGATTCAAGGAGCTACAACTTTCGTTTTTGAATCACCTCAAAATTTCTTGTAGATAAAAAGATATGAGCTTCCGAAGTAGGACCTGTGCGACAGAAAATCCTTCTTCGCGAACGCGAGGGACTCTTCGCGAACGCGAAGAACAAAGTCTCTGATGGAAAATCCTTCTTCGCGAACGCGATGCCTTCATCGCGAACGCGAAGAACAAAGTCTTAGAGGCCAAATTCTTCTTCGCGAACGCGATAGGACCCTCGCGAACGCGAAGAACAATACCAGATACCAGAACAGCAGTCCAAAAACTTCCAAAAATGACCCGTTAGGCATCCGAAATCGTCCCGAGGCCCCCGGGACCCCAACGAAAACCACCAACATACTCCAAAACATGATACGAACTTGTTCCAATCATAAAAACACCATCCTAAACATCAAAATCACCAATTACACACGGATTCAAGCCTAAGTTTCTTCAAAACTTTCGAAACTAACATTCGATCAAAAACCCGACCAAACGACGTCCGAATGACCTGAAATTTTGCCGACATATCCAAAATAACATAACGAAGCTACAGAAATTGTCGGAATTCCATTCCGACCCCCGGATCAAAATCTCACCTAACGTTCGGATTCGCCAAAATTTCAAACTTCGGCATTTCAAGCCTAATTGAGCTACGGACCTCCAAAATATATTCCGAATGCGCTCCCAACCCCGAAATCACCTAACGGAGCTAATGGAACCATCGAATTTCCGTTCCGAGATCGTCTTAACACTGTTCCGGCTACAGGCCATTTTCTAGCTTAAAAGTTCTCATTTAGGGACTAAGTGTCCCAAAATGCTCCAAATTTCAGAACCGACTCTTCCGGCAAACCACAATAGCAGAAATGAACTTAGGGGAACAGTTAAATTAGGGATTGGGGCGTGATTTTATAAAACGACCGGTCGGGTCGTTACATCTTCCCACACTTAAAGATTCGTTCGTCCTCGAACGAGCATAGAAAACATACCTGGAGTAGTGAAAAGATGAGGGTACTGGCTGCGCATATCCTGCTCGGTCTCCCAAGTCGCCTCCTCGACCGGCTGGCCCCGCCACCGAACCTTTACCGAAGCGATGTTCTTTGACCTTAGCTTTCTGACTTGCCTGTCTAGAATGGCTACTGGCTCCTCAACATAAGACAGATCCTTGTCTAGCTGAACGGATGTGAAATCCAACACATGCGACGGGTCACCATGGTATCTCCGGAGCATGGAGACATGAAATACGGGGTGAACTCCGGCTAGGGCTGGGAGGTAAGGCCAACTCATAAGCAACCTCCCCAACACGCCTCAAAATCTCAAAAGGGCCAATAAATCTAGGGCTCAGCTTTCCTTTCTTCCCAAACCTCATAACGCCCTTCATGGGCGAGACTCGAAGTAGAACCCGCTCGCCAACCATAAAAGCCACGTCGCGAACCTTCTTATCCGCATAACTCTTCTGTCTAGACTGGGCTGCACGAAGTCTGTCCTGAATCACCTTGACCTTGTCCATAGCCTCCTGAACCATATCGGTACCTAGCAACCTGGCCTCGCCCGGCTCAAACCAACCTACGGGAGACCTGCACCTCCTACCATATAGGGCCTCGTACGGTGCCATCTGAATACTAGACTGGTAGCTGTTGTTATAAGCAAACTCCGCCAGTGGCAAGAAGTGATCCCATGAACCTCCAAACTCAATCACGCACGCACGGAGCATATCCTCCAAAATCCGAATAGTGCGCTCGGACTGCCCATCAGTCTGGGGGTGAAATGCTGTGCTCAGCTCCACCCGAGTACCTAACTCCTGCTGTACAGCTCTCCAGAACCGGTGAAGTGAACTGAGTGCCTCTATCTGAAATGATGGAAACTGGAATACCATGCAGCCGAACTACCTCCCTGATATAGATCTCCGCCAGTCGCTCCGATGAATATGTAGTGCTCACCAGTATAAAATAGGAGGACTTAGTCAGCCGATCCACAATGACCCAAATGGAATCAAACTTCCTAACCGTCCGTGGAAGTCCAGATACAAAGTCCATGGTAATGCGCTCCCATTTCCACTCGGGAATCTCGATCTGTTGCATCAATCCACCGGACGATGATGCTCATACTTCACCTGCTGGCAGTTGAGGCATCTAGAAACATAATCAAATATATCCCTCTTCATCCGCCTCCACCAGTAATATTGTTTCAAGTCCTGACACATCTTCGCGGCTCCCGGATAGATGGAATACCGCGAGCTATGGGCCTCTGCTAGAATCGGCTCTCGAAGATCATCTACATTGGGCACACAGACACGCCCCTGCATCCTCATGACTCCATCATCCCCGATGATAACATCTCGAGCATCACCACGCCGAACTCTATCCTGAAGGACAAGCAAATGAGGGTCGTCAAACTGGCGCTCCCTGATGCGGTCAAATAGAGAAGACCGAGAAACCACACAAGCTAGAACCCGGCTGGGCTCCGAAAGATCCAATCTAACAAACTGCCTGGCTAAAGCCTGAACATCCATCGCCATAGGCCTCTCCGAAGCTGGTAGATACGCCAAACTCCCCAAACTCTCTGCCCGACGACTCAAGGCATCAGCAACCACATTAGCCTTGCCCGGATGATAGAGAATAGTAATATCATAGTCCTTCGGTAGTTCCAACCATCTCCTCTGACGCATATTCAGGTCCTTCTGCTTAAGCAAGTGCTGCAAGCTCCGGTGATCAGTGTAGATCTCGGAAGGAACCCCGTATAAATAATGACGCCAAATTTTTAAGGCGTGAACAATGGCAGCTAGCTCCAAATCATGAACAGGGTAATTCTTCTCATGCACCTTCAGCTGTCTCGACGCGTAGGCAATCACCCTACCGTCCCGCATCAATACCGCACCGAGTCCAACTCGTGAGGCATCACAATATACGGTATAGGACCCCGTACCTGTAGGCAACATCAATATAGGGGCCGAAGTCAAAGCTGTCTTGAGCTTTTGAAAGCTCGCCTCACACCCGTCTGTCCACTGAAAAGGGGCACCATTTTGGGTCAACCTAGTCATAGGTGCTACAATCGCAGAGAACCCCTCTACGAAACGACGGTAATAGCCCGCCAAACCAAGGAAACTGTGAATCTCAGTAGCGGAGGAGGGTCTGGGCCAACTCTGCACGGCCTCCGCCTTCCTCGGATCTACTTGAATACCATCACTCGACACCACGTGGCCCAAAAATGCCACTGAACTCAACCATAATTCACATTTAGAGAACTTGGCATAAAGCTGCTTCTCCCTCAGAATCTGAAGCACTATCCTCAAATGCTGCTCGTGCTCTTCCCGACTCCGGGAATATATTAGAATATCATCAATGAAGACAATCACGAATGAGTCCAGATAAGGCCTGAACACACTGTGCATCAAATGCATAAAGGCTGCTGGGGCATTAGTCGGCCCAAAAGACATCACGAGGAACTCATAGTGACCATACCGGGTCCTGAAGGCAGTCTTCGGGATATCTGGCTCCCGAATCTTCAGCTGGTGATACCCGGAGCGCAAATCAATCTTAGAAAACACATGTGCGCCCTGTAACTGGTCAAATAAATCATCAATACGGGGCAAAGGATACCGGTTCTTCACTGTAACCTTGTTCAACTGACGATAGTCAATACACATACGCATAGAACCATCCTTTTTCTTCACAAACAATACAGGAGCACCCCAAGGCGAAACACTGGGTCGAATAAAACCCTTGCCCAATAACTCCTGTAGCTGATCCTTCAACTCCTTCAACTCAGGAGGAGCCATACGGTACGGTGGAATAGAAATGGGCTGAGTGCCGGCAACAAGTCAATAGCAAAGTCAATATCTTTGTCGGGCGGCATGCCCGGAAGATCAGCTGGAAATACATTAGCAAAGTCACGTACCACATGAACAGAATCAATAGAGGGAGTGTCAATACTGACGTCCCGCACATAGGCTAGATAAGCAGCACACCCCTTCTCAACCATACGCTGAGCTCTGAGAAAAGAAATAACACGGCTAGGGGTGTGATCTAGAGTACCACTCCACTCAATACGTGGAATGCCTGGCATAGCCAGCGTCACGGTCTTGGCGTGACAATCAAGAATAGCATAATGGGGCGACAACCGGTCCATGCCCAGAATAATATCAAAATCGACCATCCCAAGCAGCAATAGATCCGCTCTGGTCTCAAAATCACAAATGGTAATCAAACACGACCGATATACACGGTCCACAGCCAAAGAATCACCCACCGGAGTGGAAACATAAATGGGGGCACTCAAAGAATCCCGAGGCACACCCGGATGAGAAGCAAAGTAAGAAGACACATATGAAAAAGTGGAACCAGGGTCGAATAGAACCGATGCCTCCCTGTGACTAACCATAATAATACTTGTGATAACAGAGTCGGATGCAACAGCCGCAGCGCGATCAGGAATAGCATAGAACCTGGCCTGTCCCCCCTCTCGAGGGCAGCCTCTGGAACCCTGACCCCTGCCCCTGGATGACTGGGCAGGTGGAGTGGCAGCTGGGGCTGGAATGATAGCCTGCTGGCCCTGAGAACCACGCGGATGCTGTGATGACTGATGAGGGGCTCCTCTCCTGCGCCTGGGGCACTCCCTAACCAGGTGGCGAGTATCCCCGCACTCAAAACAAGCTGTGGGAGGACGCGGTGGCTGTGACTGACCGGCCTCACCCCCACTAGTCTGACCCCTAGAAGGACCCCGCGCAGGAGGTGCACTGGAAACTGGGGGAGCATAATAAGGCTCCTGAGGTGCTGGAAGAGCTGGAGTACTACCAGCTGCGGGCAATGCTGAGTGAACTGGTCGGTCGGAATAACCCCTGCCAAAACGACCGGCTGCTGAAGTGCGGGCACCAGAGAAATGGCCCGACTCACGAGACCTCTTGGCCTCTCTCTCTCTCCGCTCTCTAGGGAGCATACTCTCGATCCTCTCGGCAATGCTAACTGCCTGCTGATAAGATATATCTGTCTCAAGCTCTGTGGCCATGCTGGATCGGATAGGCGGAACAAGGCCCTCGATAAATCTCCGCACTCGCTCCCGAACCGTGGCTACCAAAGCCGGTGCATGCCTGGCTAGACGGGTGAAACTGATAGCATACTCCGATACTGACATGGAGCCCTGTCGCAACCGCTCAAACTCCGAGCGCCAAGAATCCCTAAGGCTCTGTGGAACAAACTCCCTCAAAAACAGATCTGAAAACTGCGTCCAAGTCAATGAAGCAGACTCCTCTGGACTATCCAACTCATACGTGCGCCACCAATCATAAGCGGCCCCACGAAACTGAAAAGCAGTGAAGGAAACCCCGCTGGTCTCCACAATCCCCATAGTACGAGGAATACGATGACACTCCTCTGGAAAACCCAATGCATCATCTGAAGCCAAACCACTAAACACTGGAGGGTCATATTTCTTGAACCTCTCCAATCTACGCTGCTCATCCTCAGAGGTAGCTGGTCCACCTCCGGGTTGTGCTGGGGCGGCATGAGGCATAACAATAATTTCTGGAACCTGTCCCACTGGCACTCGCTGCTCAGGTGTAGCGGCTGCGGGAGTCTGGGCCCCTCCCCCGGCCTGAGATGTAGCTGCAGTGAGAGGAAGCAACCCTGCCTGAGCTAAAGTGGTATACATACTCATGAACTGGGCCAGGGTCTCCTGTAGTGCTGAAGTAGTAGCAGCTGTAGTCGGTGTACCAGGTGCCTGCGCTCCAACCTGGTCTACCTGTGGCACCTCAGCGGCAGCGCGCGAGGGTGCTGTGGCTGCACCTCGGGCGCGTCCTCGTCCTCTACCTCGGCCCCGGCCTCTGACGGCAGCAACAGGGGGCGCGGGTACCTGATCATCGCGAGTAGCTCGTGTCCTCACCATCTGTGAGAGAATAGAAAGCAGTAGTTTAGATTTTTGATGTCACAAATGTCGCACGACAAGGAATCCAAAAGAAATGAAGAGTTTCCTAAACAGTTACATAGCCCCTCGTAGATAAATACGGACGTCTCCGTATCGATCAGCGAGACTCTAAGTAACCGGTCTGTGTCCCGTGACTCCTATGAACCTAGAGCTCTGATACCAACTTGTCACGACCCTAGTTCACCAATTGTGAACATGTCGTGATGGCACCCAGTCCCCAGGACTAGGTAAGCCTAACACGTTGCGGAATATACAAGTTATAAATACTTAAATAAGAAACAGCGGAAAATAACATAAAAGATATGTAATCCGTGCCACTTGGCACATACATCCGTCACACAATAAATAAAACACTACCAAGATCCGGAACCCCACGGTAACACAGACTAAAAGAGAAAATACAACTGTGGCTCTATGTGTAAAGAGTATCTAACAACGAAATGAAGAAAAATGTCAACTAGTACTACTAGAATAGAAGGAAAGCCTCCGGATATGCGGACGTAGCAGATCATACCTCGAGGTCTCCAGAAAAGCTGCGGAAATCACCTAGCACGAGCCTGCTCTGATGTACCTGGATCTGCACAACAAAAGTGTGCAGAAGAGTAGCATGAGTACACCACGGCGGTACTCAGTAAGTGCCAAGCCTAACCTCGATGGAGTAGTGACGAGGTAGGTCAGGGCCCTACTGAGAAAACAATAATATAATGATGATAACAAAATAAACAGTTTAAATGATAATAATTTCCGAAATAACAACATTATGATGATTACCGCAACTGTCTACAATTAAGCTAACAACAAATAACCAACTCAAATAAACAAATCCAGGATCTGTGGGAATTGAACCCACAGTCCCATTCTCAGTACCTCTGGGTCTCCGGGAATCGAACCCACAGCCCATGTCTCAATAATATCTCAATAACTCAGGATCTCGGGAATCGAACCCGTAGTCCTCATTTTAATAATCTCAGGATCTCGGGAATCGAACCCGTAGTCCTCATTTCAATAATCTCGGGATCTCGGGAATCGAACCCGTAGTCCACATTTCAATAATCTCATGATCTCGGGAATCGAACCCGTAGTCCACATTTCAATAATCTCAGGATCTCGGGAATCGAACCCGTAGTCCATATTTTAATAAGCTAAGGATCTCGGGAATCGAACCCGTAGTCCATATTTCAATAATCTCAGGATCTCGGGAATCGAACCCGTAGTCCATATTTCAATAAGCTCAGGATCTCGGGAATCGAACCCGTAGTCCATAACCACAACAAGTAAAGGAATACACAGAGAGAAGTATAATATGCTTAATGATAACTTCGCCGATGAACAGCGCCAACGATTACCAAGAAAACTCAAGTAAGTCAATTAAGCAACTAGACAATTAGATTCTATCTAATCATGCTTTTCTAACTACTACCGGGTAGGAATATCGAATTTAACAACTAAGAACAGGAATATCACTCATTGAACATTTTGAGTAAAGTATGTATTCAACAACCAGCGCATGTACACGCCCGTCACCTCGCGTACAAGGCATTTAAAGTATCACAATAATATCCTAGGGGTGAAAGTCCCCCACACGAGGTTAGACAAGCCACTTACCTCAATTCCGGTACAAAACCGCTAAGAAATAACTCTCTTGCCGCGAATGTCGGCCTCCACGGGTGTAATATCTGATAAAAATCAATGGAATCACATCAAAATAGGCCAATTGGGCATTACCCAATCAAAACAATCAAATTACACCCAAACCACAAAGTTGCCAAAACCCGACTTTCGGTACACTTCTCAAAAAATTACGAAAGTTACATTTTCGGATTCCTTATCTCAACACGAGTCTAACCATACCAAGAACACCCAAATCGGACCACAAATGGCCCATCAAATCCTTGATTCTATCCAAGAGGGTTTTCTACCATTTTTAACAAAAATTCTCAAATTAAAGACTAAAACTTGCAATAGATTCGAGCTATACAACCAAAATTGAGTTAAGAGTACTTACCCTTTTGATTTCTCCAAAAATCTCCCGAAAAATCGCCTTACCCGAGCTCCAAATCGTCAAAAATGGCAAATGGGACGAAGTTTGAACTTTATTCTGCTGCCCAGGCATTTGTTCTTCGCGTTCGCGGTCCTTCTCTCGCGTTCGCGAAGAACAAACTCCCAGAAATTTATTTTTCCAACTTGCTCGGACAGCCTCTATTGCAATGGTCATAACTTTTTACACACAACTCCAAATGACTATTATAATATGTTTCGGAAAACTAGATTCAAAGAGCTACAACTTTCGTTTTTGAATCACCTCAAAATTTCTTGTAGATAAAAAGATATGAGCTTCCGAAGTAGGACCTGTGCGACAGAAAATCCTTCTTCGCGAACGCGAGGGACTCTTCGTGAACGCGAAGAACAAAGGCTCTGATGGAAAATCCTTCTTCGCGAACGCGATGCCTTCATCGCGAACGCGAAGGACAAAGTCTTAGAGGCCAAATTCTTCTTCGCGAACGCGATAGGACCCTCGCGAACGCGAAGAACAATACCAGATACCAGAACAGCAGTCCAAAAACTTCCAAAAATGACCCGTTAGGCATCCGAAATCGTCCCGAGGCCCCCGGGACCCCAACGAAAACCACCAACATACTCCAAAACATGATACGAACTTGTTCCAATCATAAAAACACCATCCTAAACATCAAAATCACCAATTACACACGGATTCAAGCCTAAGTTTCTTCAAAACTTTCGAAACTAACATTCAATCAAAAACCCGACCAAACGACGTCCGAATGACCTGAAAATTTGCGGACATATCCAAAATCACATAACGAAGCTACAGAAATTGTCGGAATTCCATTCCGACCCCCGGATCAAAATCTCACCTAACGTTCGGATTCGCCAAAATTTCAAACTTCGGCATTTCAAGCCTAATTGAGCTACGGACCTCCAAAATATATTCCGAATGCGCTCCCAACCCCGAAATCACCTAACGGAGCTAATGGAACCATCGAATTTCCGTTCCGAGATCGTCTTAACACTGTTCCGGCTACGGGCCATTTTCTAGCTTAAAAGTTCTCATTTAGGGACTAAGTGTCCCAAAATGCTCCAAATTTCAGAACCGACTCTCCCGGCAAACCACAATAGCAGAAATGAACTTAGGGGAACAGTTAAATTAGGGATTGGGGCGTGATTTTATAAAACGACCGGTCGGGTCGTTACATCTAGCCACACTTAAAGATTCGTTCGTCCTCGAACGAGCATAGAAAACATACCTGGAGTAGTGAAAAGATGAGGGTACTGGCTGCGCATATCCTGCTCGGTCTCCCAAGTCGCCTCCTCGACCGGCTGGCCCCGCCACTGAACCTTTACCGAAGCGATGTTCTTTGACCTTAGCTTTCTGACTTGCCTGTCTAGAATGGCTACTGGCTCCTCAACATAAGACAGATCCTTGTCTAGCTGAACGGATGTGAAATCCAACACATGCGACGGGTCACCATGGTATCTCCGGAGCATGGAGACATGAAATACGGGGTGAACTCCGGCTGGGCTGGGAGGTAAGGCCAACTCATAAGCAACCTCCCCAACACGCCTCAAAATCTCAAAAGGGCCAATAAATCTAGGGCTCAGCTTTCCTTTCTTCCCAAACCTCGTAACGCCCTTCATGGGCGAGACTCGAAGTAGAACCCGCTCGCCAACCATAAAAGCCACATCGCGAACCTTCTTGTCCGCGTAACTCTTCTGTCTAGACTGGGCCGCACGAAGTCTGTCCCGAATCACCTTGACCTTGTCCATAGCCTCCTGAACCATATCAGTACCTAGTAACCTGGCCTCGCCCGGCTCAAACCAACCTACGGGAGACCTGCACCTCCTACCATATAGGGCCTCGTACGGTGCCATATGAATACTAGACTGGTAGCTGTTGTTATAAGCAAACTCCGCCAGTGGCAAGAAGTGATCCCATGAACCTCCAAACTCAATCACGCACGCACGGAGCATATCCTCCAAAATCCGAATAGTGCGCTCGGACTGCCCATCAGTCTGGGGGTGAAATGCTGTGCTCAGCTCCACCCGAGTACCTAACTCCTGCTGTACAGCTCTCCAGAACCGTGAAGTGAACTGGGTGCCTCTATCTGAAATGATGGAAACTGGAATACCATGCAGCCGAACTACCTCCCTGATATAGATCTCCGCCAGTCGCTTCGATGAATATGTAGTGCTCATCGGTATAAAATGGGCGGACTTGGTCAGCCGATCCACAATGACCCAAATGGAATCAAACTTCCTAACCGTCGGTGGAAGTCCAGATACAAAGTCCATGGTAATGCGCTCCCATTTCCACTCGGGAATCTCGATCTGTTGCATCAATCCACCTGGACACTGATGCTCATACTTCACCTGTTGGCAGTTGAGGCATCTGGAAACATAATCAACTATATCCCTCTTCATCCGCCTCCACCAGTAATGTTGTTTCAAGTCCTGATACATCTTCGCGGCTCCCGGATGGATGGAATATCGCGAGCTATGGGCCTCTGCTAGAATCAGCTCTCGAAGATCATCTACATTGGGCACACAGATACGCCCCTGCATCCTCATAACTCCATCATCCCCGATGGTAACATCTCGAGCATCACCACGCCGAACTCTATCTTGAAGGACAAGCAAATGAGGGTCGTCGAACTGACGCTCCCTGATGCGGTCAAATAGAGAAGACCGAGAAACCACACATGCCAGAATCCGGCTGGGCTCCGAAAGATCCAATCTAACAAACTGCCTGGCTAAAGCCTGAACATCCATCGCCATAGGCCTCTCTAAAGCTGGTAGATACGCCAAACTCCCCAAACTCTCTGCCCGACGACTCAAGGCATCAGCAACCACATTAGCCTTGCCCGGATGATAGAGAATAGTAATATCATAGTCCTTCAGTAGTTCCAACCATCTCCTCTGACGCATATTCGGGTCCTTCTGCTTAAGTAAGTGCTGCAAGCTCCGGTGATCAGTGTAGATCTCAGAAGGAACCCCATATAAATAATGACGCCAAATTTTCAAGGCGTGAACAATGGCAGCTAGCTCCAAATCATGAACAGGGTAATTCTTCTCATGTACCTTCAGCTGTCTCGATGCGTAGGCAATCACCCTACCGTCCTGCATCAATACCGCACCGAGTCCAACTCGTGAGGCATCACAATATACAGTATAGGACCCCGAACCTGTAGGCAACATCAATATAGGGGCCGAAGTCAAAGCTGTCTTGAGCTTCTGAAAGCTCGCCGCACACTCGTCTGTCCACTGAAAAGGGGCACCCTTTTGGGTCAATCTGGTCATAGGTGCTGCAATCGAAGAGAACCCCTCTACGAAACGACGGTAATAGCCCGCCAAGCCAAGGAAACTGCGAATCTCAGTAGCGGAGGAGGGTCTGGGCCAACTCTGCACGGCCTCCACCTTCCTCGGATCTACTCGAATACCATCACTCGACACCACGTGGCCCAAAAATGCCACCGAACTCAACCAAAATTCACATTTAGAGAACTTGGCATAAAGCTGCTTCTCCCTCAGAATCTGAAGCACTATCCTCAAATGCTGCTCGTGCTCTTCCCGACTCCGGGAATATATTAGAATATCATCAATGAAGACAATCACGAATGAGTCCAGATAAGGCCTGAACACACTGTGCATCAAATGCATAAAGGCTGCTGGGGCATTAGTCAGCCCAAAAGACATCACGAGGAACTCATAGTGACCATACCGGGTCCCGAAGGCAGTCTTCGGGATATCTGGCTCCCGAATCTTCAGCTGGTGATACCCAGAGCGCAAATCAATCTTAGAAAACACCTGTGCACCCTGTAGCTGGTCAAATAAATCATCAATACGGGGCAAAGGATACCGGTTCTTCACTGTAACCTTGTTCAGCTGACGATAGTCAATACACATACGCATAGAACCGTCCTTTTTCTTCACAAACAATACAGGAGCACCCCAAGGCGAAACACTGGGTCGAATAAAACCCTTGCCCAATAACTCCTGTAATTGATCCTTCAACTCCTTCAACTCGGGAGGAGCCATACGGTACGGTGGAATAGAAATGGGCTGAGTGCCCGGCAACAAGTCAATAGCAAAGTCAATATCTCTGTCGGGCGGCATGCCCGGAAGATCAGCTGGAAATACATCAGCAAAGTCACGTACCACATGAACAGAATCAATAGAGGGAGTGTCAATGCTGACGTCCCGCACATAGGCTAGATAAGCAGCACACCCCTTCTCAACCATACGCTGAGCTCTCTGAGAAAAGAAATAACACGGCTAGGGGTGTGATCTAGAGTACCACTCCACTCAATACGTGGAATACCTGGCATAGCCAGCGTCACGGTCTTGGCGTGACAATCAAGAATAGCATAATGGGGCGACAACCAGTCCATGCCCAGAATAATATCAAAATCGACCATCCCAAGCAGCAATAGATCCGCTCTGGTCTCATAATCATAAATGGTAATCCAACACGACCGATATACGCGGTCAACAGCCAAACAATCACCCACCGGAGTGGAAACATAAATGGGGGCACTCAAAGAATCCCGAGGCACACCCGGATGAGAAGCAAAGTAAGAAGACACATATGAAAAAGTGGAACCAGGGTCGAATAGAACCGATGCCTCCCTGTGACTAACCAGAATAATACCTGTGATAACAGAGTCAGATGCAACAGCCGCAGCGCGATCAGGAATAGCATAGAATCTGGCTTGTCCCCCCTCTCGAGGGCGGCCTCTAGAACCCTGACCCCCGCCCCTGGCTGGCTGGGCAGGTGGAATAGCAGCTGGAGCTGGAATGATAGCCTGCTGGCCCTGAGAACCACGCGAATGCTGTGATGACTGATGAGGGGCTCCTCTCCTGCGCCTGGGGCACTCCCTAACCAGGTGGCGAGTATCCCCGCACTCAAAACAAGCTGTGGGAGGACGCGGTGGCTGTGACTGACCGGCCTCACCCCCACTAGTCTGACCCCTAGAAGGACCCCGCGCAGGAGGTGCACTGGAAACTGGGGGAGCATAATAAGGCTCCTGAGGTGCTGGAAGACCTGGGGTACTACCGGCCTGCGGGCAATGCTGAGTGAACTGGTCGGTCGGAATAACCCCTGCCAAAACGATCGGCTGATGAAGTGCGAGCACCAGAGAAATGGCCCGACTCACGAGACCTCTCGGCCTCTCTCTCTCCGCTCTCTAGGGAGCATACTCTCGATCCTCTTGGCAATGCTAACTGCCTGCTGATAAGATATATCTGTCTCAAGCTCTCTGGCCATGCTGGATCGAATAGGCGGAACAAGGCCCTCAATAAATCTCCGCACTCGCTCCCGAACCGTGGCTACCAAAGCCGGTGCATGCCCTGGCTAGACGGGTGAAACTGATAGCATACTCCGATACTGACATGGAGCCCTGTCGCAACCGCTCAAACTCCGAGCGCCAAGAATCCCTAAGGCTCTGTGGAACAAACTCCCTCAAAAACAGATCTGAAAACTGCGTCCAAGTCAATGAAGCAGACTCCTCCGGACTATCCAACTCATACGTGCGCCACCAATCATAAGCGGCCCCGCGAAACTGAAAAGTAGTGAAGGAAACCCCGCTGGTCTCCACAATCCCCATAGTACGAAGAATACGATGACAC
The DNA here is from genome assembly GCA_032618575.1 of Nicotiana noctiflora. Taxonomy (NCBI): domain Eukaryota; kingdom Viridiplantae; phylum Streptophyta; class Magnoliopsida; order Solanales; family Solanaceae; genus Nicotiana; species Nicotiana noctiflora. The sequence continues at coordinate 53,864 of JASVEL010013545.1, forward strand.
TCCTCCAGAAAACCCAATGCATCATCCGAAGCCAAACCACTAAACACCGGAGGGTCATATTTCTCGAACCTCTCCAATCTACGCCGCTCGTCCTCGAGGCAGCGCGGTCCACCTCCGGCTCGTGCTTGGGGCGGCAGGGAGGCATAACCAAAACATCCGGAACCCGTCCCACCGGCACACGCTGCTCCGGTGTAACGGCCGCGGGAGTCCGGGCCCCTCCCCGGCCCTGAGATGTAGCTGCAACAAGAGGAAGCAGTCCTGCCCGGGCTAAAGTGGTATACATACTCGTGAACCGAGCCGGGGTCTCTCGTAGTGCTTGGAGTAGTAGCGGTCGTAGTCGGTGTACCGGTGCCGCGCTCCAACCTGGTCTACCCGTGGCACCTCGGCGGCGGCGCGCGATTGGTGCCGTGGCTACACCTCGGGCGCGTCCTCGTCCTCTACCTCGGCCCCGGCCTCGAACGGCGGCAACAGGGGGCGCGGGTACCCGATCATCGCGAGTAGCTCGTGTCCTCACCATCCTGCGAGAGAATAGAAAGCAATAGTTTAGATTTTGATGCCAAAAATGTCGCACGACAAGGAATCCAAAAGAAATGAAGAGTTTCCTAAACAGTTACATAGCCCCTCGTAGATAAATACAGACGTCTCCGTATCGATCAGCGAGACTCTAAGTAACCGGTCCGTGTCCCGTGACTCCTATGAACCTAGAGCTTTGATACCAACTTGTCACGACCCTAGTTCACCAATTGTGAACATGTCATGATGGCACCCAATCTCTACGACTAGGTAAGCCTAACACGTTGCGGAATATACAAATTATAAATACTTAAATAAGAAACGGCGGAAAATATCATAAAAGATATGTAATCCGTGCCGCTTGGCACATACATCCATTACACAATGAATAAAACACTACCAAGATCCGGAACCCCACGGTAACACAGACTAAAAGGGGAAATACAACTGTGGCTCTATGTGTAAAGAGTATCTAACAACGACATGAAGAAAAAATGTTAACTAGTACTACTAGAATAGAAGGAAAGCCTCCGGATCTGCGGACGTAGCAGATCATACCTCGAGGTCTCCAGAAAGCTGCGGAAATCACCTAGCACGAGCCTGCTCTGATGTACCTGGATCTGCACAACAAAAGTGTGCAGAAGAGTAGCATGAGTACACCACGGCGGTACTCGGTAAGTGCCAAGCCTAACCTCGATGGAGTAGTGACGAGGTAGGTCAGGGCCCTACTGAGAAAACAATAATATAATGATGATAACAAAATAAACAGTTTAAATGATAATAATTTCCGAAATAACAACATTATGATGATTACTGCAACTGTCTACAATTAAGCTAACAACAAATAACCAACTCAAATAAACAAATCCGGGATCTGTGGGAATTGAACCCACAGTCCCATTCTCAGTACCTCTGGGTCTCCGGGAATCGAACCCGCAGCCCATGTCTCAATAATATCTCAATAACTCAGGATCTCGGGAATCGAACCCGTAGTCCTCATTTTAATAATCTCAGGATCTCGGGAATCGAACCCGTAGTCCTCATTTCAATAATCTCGGGATCTCGGGAATCGAACCCGTAGTCCACATTTCAATAATCTCAGGATCTCGGGAATCAAACCCGTAGTCCACATTTCAATAATCTCAGGATCTCGGGAATCAAACCCGTAGTCCATATTTTAATAAGCTAAGGATCTCGGGAATCGAACCCGTAGTCCATATTTCAATAATCTCAGGATCTCGGGAATCGAACCCGTAGTCCATATTTCAATAAGCTCAGGATCTCGGGAATCGAACCCGTAGTCCATAACCACAGCAAGTAAAGGAATACACAGAGAGAAGTATAATATGCTTAATGATAACTTCGCCGATGAACAGCGCCAACGATTACCAAGAAAACTCAAGTAAGTCAATTAAGCAACTAGACAATTAGATTCTATCTAATCATGCTTTTCTAACTACTACCGGGTAGAAATATCGAATTTAACAACTAAGAACAGGAATATCACTCATTGAACATTTTGAGTAAAGTATGTATTCAACAACCAGCGCATGTACACGCCCGTCACCTCGCGTACAAGGCATTTAAAGTATCACAATAATATCCTAGGGGTGAAAGTCCCCCACACGAGGTTAGACAAGCCACTTACCTCAATTCCGGTACAAAACCGCTAAGAAATAACTCTCTTGCCGCGAATGTCGGCCTCCACGGGTGTAATATCTGATAAAAATCAATGGAATCACATCAAAATAGGCCAATTGGGCATTACCCAATCAAAACAATCGAATTACACCCAAACCACAAAGTTGCCAAAACCCGACTTTCGGTACGCTTCTCAAAAAATTACGAAAGTTACATTTTCGGATTCCTTATCTCAACACGAGTCTAACCATACCAAGAACACCCAAATCGGACCACAAATGGCCCATCAAATCCTTGATTCTATCCAAGAGGGTTTTCTACCATTTTTAACAAAAATTCTCAAATTAAAGACTAAAACTTGCAATAGATTCGAGCTATACAACCAAAATTGAGTTAAGAGTACTTACCCTTTTGATTTCTCCAAAAATCTCCCGAAAAATCGCCTTACCCGAGCTCCAAATCGTCAAAAATGGCAAATGGGACGAAGTTTGAACTTTATTCTGCTGCCCAGGCATTTGTTCTTCGCGTTCGCGGTCCTTCTCTCGCGTTCGCGAAGAACAAACTCCCAGAAATTCATTTTTCCAACTTGCTCGGACAGCCTCTATTGCAATGGTCATAACTTTTTACACACACCTCCAAATGACTATTATAATATGTTTCTGAAAACTAGATTCAAAGAGCTACAACTTTCGTTTTTGAATCACCTCAAAATTTCTTGTAGATAAAAAGATATGAGCTTCCGAAGTAGGACCCGTGCGACAGAAAATCCTTCTTCGCGAACGCGAGGGACTCTTCGCGAACGCGAAGAACAAAGGCTCTGATGGAAAATCCTTCTTCGCGAACGCGATGCCTTCATCGCGAACGCGAAGAACAAAGTCTTAGAGGCCAAATTCTTCTTCGCGAACGCGATAGGACCCTCGCGAACGCGAAGAACAATACCAGATACCAGAACAGCAATCCAAAAACTTCCAAAAATGACCCGTTAGGCATCCGAAATCGTCCCGAGGCCCCCGGGACCCCAACGAAAACCACCAACATACTCCAAAACATGATACGAACTTGTTCCAATCATAAAAACACCATCCTAAACATCCAAATCACCAATTACACACGGATTCAAGCCTAAGTTTCTTCAAAACTTTCGAAACTAACATTCAATCAAAAACCCGACCAAACGACGTCCGAATGACCTGAAAATTTGCGGACATATCCAAAATCACATAACAAAGCTACAGAAATTGTCGGAATTCCATTCCGACCCCCGGATCAAAATCTCACCTAACGTTCGGATTCGCCAAAATTTCAAACTTCGGCATTTCAAGCCTAATTGAGCTACGGACCTCCAAAATATATTCCGAATGCGCTCCCAACCCCGAAATCACCTAACGGAGCTAATGGAACCATCGAATTTCCGTTCCGAGATCGTCTTAACACTGTTCCGGCTACAGGCCATTTTCTAGCTTAAAAGTTCTCATTTAGGGACTAAGTGTCCCAAAATGCTCCAAATTTCAGAACCGACTCTTCCGGCAAACCACAATAGCAGAAATGAACTTAGGGGAACAGTTAAATTAGGGATTGGGGCGTGATTTTATAAAACGACCGGTCGGGTCGTTACAAAAAGTGAAACTTGTCTTTTCCTAAATAATTGCTCCTTGATGAATTCTTGATTTGACTGTTTGAATGTGTTTATCTATTGTGCAATAGGTCAAACACCTCGATAGATTAAATAGATGCATCTATCGTTCGCACCATTCGACCCTCAGGCAGTGCTTAATTTAAATATTTATTGGATTGGGTCATAAGACATCGGCATAATTTGTGCATGCTTGAATTAATTGCCTTGAGATTTATAGATGTTGATATTTGTTCTCCTTGGCCTAAGATAAATGTATAAATGATGAAAAATAAAGTTGAAAATTTCCTTAAAATGAAATATTTTGTTTACATACCTCATAATATTGAGTTAAGGCCATATATATGAAAATCCTCGATTTACTATATTTATTATTATATTATTACTGGACCACTAGTAAGTGTCAGAGTCGGCCTCTCGTCTCTAAGTACACGTTATTGTTGTACTCATGTTACCTTTGTTGTGCATTTTTGTTTCACAGGCACAACTACCTATAGTTGCGTAATGGGTGTAGCGGCAAAGATGATATGGAGACTTACGTGAGCTGCATCTCTCGAGACGACCCGCAGCCAGTGATTTTCTAGTGATTACTCATGCAGTTGTGACACCGGATTCTAGGATAATTTCAAGATTATTCAGTAAATACATTTTGTAAAAACATCATTATTATTTAGTGAAGGTTATTATTCCTTGTTTAAATGCTTAGAAGAGATAATTTTGAAAATATTAAAACGTAAATTTACTAGTTATATGGTGTTAGCTTACCTGTCAATGGTGTCCGACACTATCGCGGCCCTTAGTTAATTTTGGATCATGACAGCATGGTATCAGAGAACTAGGTTTCTTTAGGTCTCACGAGTCATGAGCGAGTCTACTAGAGTCTTGCAGATTAGTACGAAGGCGTCTATACTTATCTTCGAGAGGCTACAGGACTGCTAGGACACTCCCTCCTTAATTTCCTCATCATGCGATTTGATCCCTTTGAGGCTTACATCTTTATTTCCTTTCTATTCAATCTTATGCGATGTGAAGCGCTGGTCATGAATTGGAGAGTGAGTAATTGTAATGGTACTAATAATATTGTGCAGGATGTTTCTCCTTGCATGGTTGTTTCAGCTATTGTCGCCGCCTTGCGGAAGGATATTCTCTCATTTCAGCTCAGTAATTATACTACTGAGAGCTTTAAGGTTATGCACAGGTTGTTATGATGCTTATGAACGATTATCACATAATATTGATGAGAGGGTCGAATGTTTGCCTATGTGTCGGGGCAGTGATGACTTGAGGGGAAGTTTACTAAGTGTATCATTCAGAGATCCAGTATCTTATTTCCAGAAAAGGAAAAACAATAGGACTATATATGTTCAGGTTGGGTTTGATAGGGTAACGAGATTTGGTATTTTTAAGTGTGGTGGAATTTTTATCTATGATGTTGTGTTGTTGTAACGACCCGACCGGTCATTTTTGAAATATACGCCCCGATCTCCAATTTAACTGTTCCCCTAAGTTTATTTCTGCTATTATAGTTTTCGGGGAGGTTCGGTTCTAGAATTTTGAGTGTTTTGGGACACTTAGTCCATAAATGAGAGCATTATAATCGAAAAATTGCTCATATTCGGAATAGTGTTAAGACAACCTCGGAACGGAAATCTGATGCTTCCATTAGCTCTGTTAGGTGATTTCGAGGTTGGGAGCGCGTTCGGAATGTCTTTTGGAGGTCTGTAGCTCAATTAGGCTTGAAATGCCGAAGTTTGAAATTTTTTGGAAACCCGATTGATAGGTGCGATTTTGATCCAGGAGTCAGAATGGAATTTCGATAGTTGCACTAGCTTCGGTATGTGATTTTGGATATTTCTGCAAATTTTTAGGTCATTCGGACGTCGTTTGGTCGGGTTTTTGATAGCATGTAGGTTTCGGAAGTTGTGGTTGAAACTTAGGCTTGAATTCAATGATTTTCGGGTTTAATGATATGTTTTTATGATTAGAACAAGTTCGTATCATGTTTTGGAGTAGGTTGGTAGTTTACGTTGGGGTCTCGGGGTGAATTCGGGGGTCCAATCGGACAAATTCTTGCATTTTTGAAGTGTTGTTGGTTGCTGGTATGTGTTGCAGACGGATACTCTATGTGATCGCATAGGGGTGATGCGATCGCATAGAAGAAGGAAATTGAGATTCTGAGTTGTTCTATACGATCGCATACACAGGGCTGCGATCGCATAGGTTTGTAACCTTGCTCTATGCGATCGCATGGCTATTTGTGCGATCGCATAGTGTATTATGGCCCTGGGTCCCTGGAAGTCATTTGTTCTATGCGATCGCGGGGGATAGAGTGCGATCGCATAGAAGTAAATTTGGAGCTTGGACAATTTTTCTATGTGATCGCATTGCGTGTCTGTGATCGCATAGTATTAAATATTGAGAGTAAAATTTGGTTCTATGCGATCGCAATGGATGTGATGCAATCGCATAGAGTAAATACATGGGCAGGCAGAATCAGAATATAACACTTCATCCGCAAGGGTTTCACCATTTTTACAAAAACTCAAGCTAGGGAGCTCGGTTTTGAGTCATTTCTCGCGTGCTTTTTAGAGACAATTATTGGGTAACGATTTCTTACTCTCTTGTGTTCATTATTCACTAATCTAAACTCAATTTCATCCTTTAATTTCGGATTTGGGGTGTAAAATTGGGGTAGTTTCATAGAAGAAACTTTGATGATTTGGAGAGGCAAACGAACTCCAATTTCGATAAATTTTATATGTTTAGACTCGTGAGAGTACAAGGGTTCTGAAACAGTAAAAATATTTTGATTCCGAGCCGATGGATGCAGGGGCATTTTGGTCATTTCACCCACTTTCACGTCGTAGATTTAATTTTATCATTGTAATTAGTTACTTGCGATGTTATTTACACTGTGTAATTGGTTTGACTAGATTCGGGTCACTCGAAGTCGGATACTCGTGGCAAGAGAGTCTTATCGGTTTTGTACCGGAATTGAGGTAAGTGACTTGTCTAACCTTGCGTGGGGGAACCTTCTCCCCTTGAACATGTGTTGATTTAAACACATTGTACGCGAGGTGATGGGTGTATACTTGCGCAGATTGTTGAAAAACCACCTTACTTGAACTGTTCAAATCGTGATATTCTCGTTATTTAATTGATTCAATTGTGAGATTTATCTGGTGTTAGTTAGAGGAGCATGATTAGATAGGATTATCTGTCTAAGTGCCTTACTTGTCTTAATTGAATTTCCTGAAACTTGTTGATACTGAATTTGGTGTAAATTGTAGCTATGTACTTCATATTTCTCTGTGTTTTTCCTCTTATTAGTTATGTTTGTGTTTGTGGACTGCAGGTTCAATTCCCGGAGATCCGAGAGCTGCGGGTTCAATTCCCGGAGACCTAGAGTTATTGAGATATGGACTATGGGTTCAATTCACAGAGATCATGAATTATTGAGATACGGACAGCGGGTTCAATTCCCAAACATCCTGAGATATTGAGATACGGACTGCGGGTTCAATTCTCGGAGATTCTGAGATATTGAGATAGGACTGCGGGTTCAATTCCCGGAGATCCGAGGGCTGCGGGTTCGATTCCCGGACACCCAGAGATACTGATGTATGGTCTACGAGTTTGATTCTCGGATATTCTAAGTTGTTGAATATAGAGAGGGACTGCGGGTTCAATTCCCGAAGATCCTGGACTTGTTGATTTGTACATTGTTGTGTTGATTTCACTTTGTTAGCTTAATTGTAGACGGTTGCAGTACTTACTTTATTGCTATTATTTTAGTCTTATTCTTATTTGAACTACTCGATATTGTTATTATTATCATTATGTTATTATTTCTCGGTCGGGCCCTGACCTTCCTCGTCACTACTCCATCGAGGTTAGGCTTGGCACTTACTGAGTGCCGCCGTGGAGTACTCATACTACTCTTTTGCACACTTTTGTTGTGTAGATCTAGGTACATCAGATCAGGCACATTTTAGGTGATCTAGAAGCACTTCAGGAGACTCGAGGTATGATCTGCTACGTCCGCGGATCCCGAGAGTCCCCTTCTATTCTCATTATTGATATTAGTTGTTTTCCCTTATTTCCGTTGCATAGACATTCTTGATGTATAGAGCCACGGTTGTACTCTTTCTTAGTCTGTGTTGCCCGTGAGTTTTCTGGTCTTGGTAGTTGTGTTTTCTTCTGATATATGGCGAAGTGTATGCGCCGAGCAGCACTTATTACATTTTATTTACATCACTCCGCTGTTATCTTATTTTTTTCATGAAACTGTATATTCCGCACTGGTTAGGCTTACCTAGTTGCGAGGACTAGGTGTCGTCATAACATGTTCACGATTCATGAACTAGGGTCATGACTGTTGTCGTCCTCGATTGAATATGTTAAGTTTGTTGGTGTCATGATCTTCTTTAATTCGCCTTTAAGCAGAGCATTGTGAAATGGTGTCAGGGAACAACTGCCAGAGATCGCGGTATGTGGTGGTTCAAGATCGAATTGGTATTTCTAATGTTGATGGCTCAAGAAAGATGATCTTCGGAAGAGTTTAAAGTTAGTGGCGATTTATTGGTTCGGGTGCTACAAAGATAGATTTTTAGTTAAGGCAAAAATTGGGCAGTGAAGGATGAGGAAGGACATGTGGGAACTGTCTTGTGGTGATTAAACTTCTAGAAGGCCAAGTGAGAGAAGTAGAAGTTGAGTAGTTGCTTAAAGGAGTGAGTTTGACTAAAGTGGGAGAGTGGTAGAGTAGTGTATGGGTCCTGTGGTAGGATGACTACACACCCGGAGAAAGAGCCTAGAGTGATTTCAGATTTAAGGTGGATAGTGACTAGGTCTATGGACTTAATTTGAAATATCGGCTATTTATATGGCTGGAGATTAGATACAACAAAAAGGAGTTGTTGGATATGAAGGAGGATACAACATGTCGTTTTATTAGAAGGTATTGTAGCACATTTTGTTGATGTCCTTGAAGAGTTAATGGGCTTG
>JASVEL010013546.1:0-126119 GCA_032618575.1 Nicotiana noctiflora
TATATATATATATATATATATATATATATATATATATATATATATATATATATATATATATATATATATATATATATATATATATATATATATATATATATATATATATATATATATATATATATATATATATATATATATATATATATATATATATATATATATATATATATATATATATATATATATATATATATATATATATATATATATATGCAAGAGGACAGAATATAGAAATTTAACAAGTCAATAGGGAGGGGAGCATGCTGTAGGGGCTGTAGCAGTTTAGAATACAAGGTAAATAAGTAAGGAATGAAATGGTACAACTACAAAGTCAACGAGAGTAATAAATCAAAATGGCACGGAATGTCCATTCGTGCATTAATAATCAAAACATGGCACGAAATGTCCCTTCCTGCATTTATAATCAAAACATGGCACAGAATGTTCCTCCGTGCATAAATAACCAAAGCATGGCACAGAATGTTCCTTCGTGCATTAATAATCAAAACATGGCACGGAATGTTCCTTCGTGCATAAATAATTGAACATGTCACAGAATGTTTTTTTGTGCATTAATAATCAATACAATCATGCACGGCATCACCCATCGTGCTTTATCACTCAACCTCACCCAAACATCAATCACAAACAATGGGGGCGAGGGGATAGACAAAAGTAATAGATATCATGGTAAAGGAAAACACAAGTAAACAGTCAAATCCCGGCATAGGGAACAATACCAATAACTTTCACATCCCACCGATGGAGATAATCAATATACGTAAACATCCCAACAAGGGAATAATCACATCTGTTTCTCTTTCTTTCATTTCTTACTTTGTAGTTACTTTATCATTCGAGCCAACACCCCAAAGAGTTTACAAATCATAAATTCCTTCTCATACTCTTCACATTATATATAGTTCACCAATTTAACAAGGAGGAGTCACAATGAAACTAGAATAAGCACAATAAGGACTCCTAATCATGACAAACACCGGTGTATAGATACTCGTCACCATGCCTATACACCGTACTCAACATTTAGCAATTAGCAATTAATAGTATAATCTTATTCCCTCAAGCCAAAGTTAGATCAAACACTTACCTCGGTCCAAAGAATAGCAATCAATCCTCTAGTACCACCTTTTCTCTACAATCTGATTCCGAAACAATGATATCTAGGCATAATTAATTCAATAATATCAATAAAGACTCAACGGCAACATCACATAGCCTAGATATGAATTTTCTAGCATTCTTTCAAAAATACCAAAATTCAAACACCGGTCCACATGGTCCAAATATGAGGCTCGGACCAAAATCTAGTCACCCATAACCCCACGAGTTCAAATATGCAATTTGTCTTAAGATTCGACTCTAAATTGAGGTTGAATCAACCAAAATTCCTAAAACCCTAACTCTACCAAAATACTTAATTTCTACGTCGAATTCATGATTTAGATCTAGGAATTTGATGAATGATGATAGAAAATGAAGAAAACGAGTTAAGATTTACTAACCCAATAAGTCTTGGTGAAAAGGAGCTTCAATGGATGCCTAAGTGCTTGGAGAAGAAAGGAGTTCGTGTATTTTTGTGAAAAGGTCTGTAGCTACTGTTCTGGAAATTAAATATAACTGGGGAAAAATTGCCCTTCGTGTTCAGGAAAAGAGGGTCGCGTTCACGAAGGGTAATCTGGGTAATGCATCACGAATGCGTGAAACGGGACGCGAACGCGTAGAAGAAAAATATTGGGGGCCCTGGGACTGTTATACGCGAACACAATAAAGGGGTCACGAACGCGGTGAAGAGTAAAGCTGAACTACGCGAATGCGAGAGTTCAAATGCGAACGCGATGAGTAAAATAAGGGCCAAGTCTTCTGAGTCAAATACTCTATGCGAACGGAATAAGGCAGATGAGAACGCGTTGAAGGATGACGCTGAAGCTTCGCGAACACAAGGGGCTTAACGTGAATGCGAAGGTGGAAATCACTGGGCACCTAGTACAAATTTTTCTACAATTTTCCTAAGTGCAAAAATACCCCAAACCACCTCCAATTTACTCCCGAGCCCTCGGGGTGGTGATGTCCAAATCCACTATTAAAAAGCAATAGACACGGTCGCATCAATATAATTTACCTAACTATGAGTCGGGGTCAAATCCCACAGAGACCAATGTGTAGGCGATTAGGCATGTAAGAAAATTACCACTAGTGGTGCAAAGCCAAACACTAAGAATTTTAGTTTTAACGAGTGTTTATAAATAAATGTGGAAATGTAACTAACCTAAAAAGAATGTAAAATGATCAATGGCTACATGTATGGTTGCATTGGGAATTACCCTCAAGTAACGGTCCAATGTATTTCACGATTTCACAAGTATGAGCGAGTTTATGTTAATTAGCCATGGATAATAATTCTTAATTATCTTCTTTCTAAGACTACAATACTTCCTAATTGAATTATCCCTAAAATAATTAGAAGATTAAGCACACCCGGAATGGCTACAAGTAGTTCAATCCTATCCCTCGGTAGAATCTATAAAATGAGGGTAACGCCTCAAGTTCTTGTTAATTAATCTTTCCCAACTAAAAATTATCTTTCCCAAAATTAATTTGGAGCTAATGGGCGAGTCCTATGGTTAGCTAATCCCTTTAGAAACATTAAAGAACAAGAATAATTAAAGTAACAATAACTCACTTCATAAAAGAATAAAAATCATTCAATATATAAGCACAACAAGGTTTTTAATCCACACTTTAAATATGAATATTTTCATAAACAAGGTTCAAGTGTTGGAAATAAATACTACACACTTAAATATTCAATACTAAGTAAGAAAATGAAGAAATAAACATAAATTGGTGAGAAATTCTCAACTACAAGCTTCAATCTTCAAGACCCAAGTGTGTGTGCAAAAACCCTAGCTTCCCAAAAATGTTCTCTCTAGTTTTATGAACTAAAAATAAGCGAAATATCATTTACAAATGGTCAGATTTGAGTATTAAAGGGTTTAGGGTAAAAATTTGTGAAATTCCAAAATTGCCCAGTTTTCACGCCTGATTTCTTCATCGCGTTCGCGAAGGCTACATATTTATCGTCATCGCGTTCGCGTAAAGACTTTCGCGTTCGTGAAGGTTTCTGCTGCTCTACATCGCGTTCGTGTGCATTCTACGGGTTCGCATAGTTTTAGTCTATACAGCTTCGCGTTCGCATGTGTCCTACGCGTTCGCATAGGTTTGGCTACTAGTTCATCACATTCGGGTGCCCTCATTAGCGTTCGCGAAGAGAATTTCACTAGGCAGATTCATTTTGTCCATTTTAGCTTCTTTTTTACTTGTTTTCACTGGGTTTCTTCACTATTACTTCTAAATCACGTACAACCTATAAAATAGAAGTAAATGGCATCAAATACACGATTTTTCACTCAAACATAGCAAAAGTATAGATTTAAAGACAAAATAAGTTGGTAAAATACTAACTTATCAAACTCCCAAACATAAACTATTTCTTATGCTCAAGCAATTAAAATGACAAAACCTCCCCCTAAGTAGTTAACTGAACAATGCATCCATATCATGCCAAGCCAAAAAGAAATCTACTTTAAGCACAAATGCATGACTTCGATTGGTACCAACAATTACTCCAAGGCACATAAATTATCAAGCACTTCACATAAACTTCATTATGCTTCAAGTGCTCAAATACAAATGCAAATCAAAGTAGCAATCAAGTCATGACACTAAATCTTTGAAATTTGCCTCTCTATCACATTCAATTTTCTTTGATCATTCTTTCCGATTGAAAATGGGATTAAATTCACAACTCAAATCTCATGTGCCCTCACATTTAAGAGATTATCCCATGCTCATAAATCTTAATTTCAAAACAAAATGGGATACCAAATGGAAAGAATTAACTCTCTCAAAAAGATGTTCAAATGCATACAAGTAGTACCATAGGCTTTCCCTTTATGTGTTCCCCCACTAATGTAGACAACTTGGTTCAAAATCAATTAGGACTTAAAGGGTAGTAATTTAGCCTTTTAGTTAAGGTAAGGCAAAATTTTGGTTAAAGTGACTCAAAACCTCCCAAAGCACTACAATATTTACAATTAAAGTCCCCTTCATTAAAAAATATTTTCCATCCTTTCTTCACTTTTAATTTCACACCTAGTCTTTCCTTTATTCACGACTTTTTATCACTTTATTCTATATACATTTTTTTTCTTTTCTATGTCAAGGAAGACTTCATTTTTTTTACATTTCACCTTTTCAAACAACTTCCATCTCACAACTTTTCAAACTTTCAACCCCAAACTTAGTCTTTTAGCCTATATTTATACTTTAAAAGTACCTAAGGAGGTAGGGTTCCAAAAGCTAGATCAATTAAGAACAAAGGATTTAATCTTGTAATATGGTTGCCAAAGAATAAGGTTAAAGGCTCAAAATGGGTTTACTAGGGAAAATATTTAAGGATAGGACATTTAAGGTATACTAGCGGTCCAAGGAAGGTCTAATATCACTTTCCAAACCAAGATTGTCTATAATTTCGTCTTAAAGCATATCCCGGGCAAGTTCTAGACCACAAGTACTACAAAATAACTCACAAATAAATTTCACCACACATTGCACATGAAAACTCAAGTGGAACACAAATCCGAAATTCAATTAGAATAAATAACGGAAAGAGGTTACCTATAGCCTAAAGAAATCTATTTAGTGAATTAAAGAGCAAAAAATTGAGTCTAAGAGGTTATGACATTTTTTTTACTTCAATTGTTTTCTTTTTCAACAAACACAAATTCATATGACAAGGTTTAAATTATGTTGGTACCAAACAAGCTACAACTTGGTCAATAGGCACCAATCCCAACTCACCATTTATTTTTTTAATTTAACAAAAGCTAATCTTAACTACAAGACTAATTCTCTTAAGAAAGTTGTCAATCTATCCATCATCGGGAAAAATCGATATTTTTTTTTTTTTACAATTGCCCGGTTCAGGAATAAAATTGACATCCTTGGAAAATGAACCGTGGTATAAATAAAAGCAATGATATTGCCACTAATATAAAACATCCTATATAAAACATTAAGAAGCTAATAAGCATCACGTAACAAAAAAAAATTAGGAGTTAAGAAACATACTAATATAACACTTCACATGAAAATATATTAACAACAAACATGAAAATATACTAACAACAAAATAAAAATAATCATAGTACCAATCTGTCATCTCCCACATTTATTCACAATTATACAATAAGAAAAGTAATACAAGAAGCCACCCCCAACTAAAGATGTTGCAATGTCCCCAATGAAACTAAAAATGATAAAGTAAAATGGTGGAGAGTGCCATCTGAATACTGCATCAGTCAGAACTGGATGTGGTGGGAAATTTAATCTCCAAGTCTGCATTATCATCATCATCATCATCATCCTAGTCATGTGAACCACAAAGTGTACTCAACTTCTACATCATCTTGGAAAGCAGCTTACTTTTCTTTTTCTCGTTCTCCTTGAATTTCCTTTGCCTCTTGTCTATCTTACCTTTCCTGCGGCTCATGTTTTCCAGTTCATGGCCTCCATCTGGGTCGTGATATCTTTTTGCTGCTTGACCATATCTGCCATGAATGGTGGGGCTTTAGCTCCAGTAGATGTGTTGGCCCTAGGTGGGCTAGTGGGAAGGCCAGCTATGATCTGCCTAACATGTGCATCAACCCTATAAATCTGACTAGACAAATGGCGCATAGTGTGAGGCCCAGACTGGAGGGGTCCCATAGGGTCAAAGGATCCAGCGGGATCAGTAGTGGTCTCTGTGAACTGCCTGAATAAAGGGGAGGCTACATCAATGCACCTCTTTTTCTGCTTGTCACTTGGTCCCCTTTTCAGTATGGGATGGATCATTGGTTTGCAAGGACCTTTCTCAATGCCATTGGAGCGTTTAAGCACCCCTGCATCATTTCACAGTCTTGTGATCAAAGAGGGAAAGAACAAGCTCTTAGACCTCCCATTAGCAGCTTTCTCAATCTCTTGGACAATATGCTCCCCCACATTAACAGGCAATCCATCCATGAGAGCGGCAATCATGAGTGCCCTGTCCATTGTTACATTGGTGTCATTTGTAGAAGGTGACACTCTGGAACAAATGATGGAAAACCATGTCTTTGCTTCCGCGGTGAATTGAAGACAATCCACTCTATTATGAAATATTAGCCACTTCGGAGTGACCCCGCCATGCAGCTTTTCTATCAGCCTTTGGTTGCCCCCTACTCTTTCTCTTTCTTTGTAAGCCTCGTTGTCAGCATTGGGGAGGACATAAACATCATTGACAATCTGTGAGCTGAAATGAACCTGTACGCCTCGCACAGTAGTCACCAATATACCCTGGAAGTAAGGTCCGTATGGAATTTGCATAGAACTCCAAAATAATTATGTGGTTGGTGTTGATTGGTGGCTCAGCAAAACACATCCACTTGCTCTCAATCAAGCGTGCATAAAAGTCAGGCATTTTCTCCTCAACTTTTTCAAAATTGATTCCTCTTTCCCGCACAATGGTTTTGGACAAAGGTTCATCATATTTCCGCTCGCATACCGCAGATAAAAACCGCTCATGATTGAAAGCTTCCTCTAGTTCAAGTCTGAAAACATGTTCTTATGCAATTTTATGATGCTCCGATTCCATTTTAAATAAAAAATACCTACAAAATTAGCCAACAATGTTAAAAGATCATACAAACACTTAAAACAATGTATTAGGAAGTATTTAAGCAGAAGAAATGGGTGGAAAAGGTCTCGGGCAGAGCTGTGCGAATCTACTATTTTGTACCGTTTTTTGGGAATGCCATGCATTGCTCTTCGCGTTCGCGAGCTTCCATCCACATTTGCGAAGAGTGAAAAAAATTAGAACTGACAAACCTTCGTGTTTGCGAGGGTACCATCGCGTTCGCGAAGGTATAATTCTGCCTCTTCTTACGAGTTCCCATGGAGACCCTCGCGTTCGCGAAAGCTTCTTCTTCGCCTAGAAAATTTGCTTCTTTGAGGCATTTCTTGAACCATGTTGTGTGCCCTTTTTTTGCTGTTCATTTACAGCATATTTGGGCACACATTTTACCCAAAATGTTCTCACAAATAAGCACTCAGACTCAACCAATCTCACCCAGTAAGCAACAACAATTTTTAAGCATCTATTTGCAATTTAATGCTTAAACTTTTAACCCTAAAAACCATACCACAATGGTAGCTCTTCTTTCACATTTTACACCAAGAAAAAGAAGAAAAGAAACAAAACTTAGTTGAAAGGAGAGTGAAGATTACAAACCTTGAAAAATGGAGGTGAGAATTTGCAAGAAGACTTGAAGATTTTAGACACTTTGAATTTTTGGGGCTTAGGGGGGGTTATAGGTCTGTTGTATTGAGCAAAAAGGGGGTGAATTTCATTTCCAGTAACAAAGGGGCGTTTTAATTTACCCGAACCTACGCGTTCGCGATGGTAACATGCGTACGTGAAGGTAATGTGCCCAGAGGCTGCGAATGCGAATGAGATTAACGCGAACGCGAAGCATTAAATTCTCTGAAGCTTCGCGAACGCGTGGCTCTCACACGAACGTGTTGAAGGATTTTTTTATGCACCTCAACAGTGCTGGAAGCTACTGGTTTTCACTCTCCAGAATACCCCGACCTGCTCTAATCAACTCCAAAAAATCTAAAACTTGGCAGATTGGTTAGAAATAATATACTTAGCTCTTTTAAAACAAATTTTCAAAAATATCTAAAAATTTTGAACAGCGATGGGTTGCCTCCCACCAAGTGCCATATTTAAAGTCGTGGCACGATGCAAACAACATTACCACTTTTCTCGCCACTTGGATGATATGAATTTGGCACCTAGCTTAGAATCAAGCTTGTGACCACGAGTGATGGGGGTGGTAAGTTGATGATCGAGCCAATGCTAAAATTCTTCATTTTGCACTTCTTGGCTCTCAAGTGAGGAATGTCATTTGGTTTTCTTGTTTCCTCAAACTGTAAAATGAATGGTATGAGTTTTTCCTCCTCGCAATCCTCCATTGACTCATGTAGTTCATCTCCCGTATCACTACACAATTCTAACATTAAAAATGCCTGGAATGTGACCTTAAACCTTTACTTTGCAATTATTCTTGGACTTTGACATCCTCATTTTCCCCCGAACTATAGTCAATCTCAACCACATTTGCATTTACACCGGTTGACTCTAATTCCATATTTTTTTTGGCATCATTATTACTCATGGAATCAGTTGGTGGATGTTCAATTCTTGCCTCCTCAAAGTAAAGCTCACTTTCTTCCTCAAAATTGGACTCTTCTTGGCTTTTATCCCCACAATTTGTTGGGCATAGTGAGCCTCAACCAATATTTGCATTCGATCTTACAAAGTGCGGATGTGTTCATCATTGTGTGCCAAACTCCTTTTCAAGTCCTCGAGTGCAAAGTTGTAGTTCTCATCATTTTCAAGAATGGTCTCCAACATGAGCATTATTCTCTCATTTCGAGCATTTGAGAGTTCTTCTTGGTTTTGATCAAGTGCCATGGAAGGATTTTCACTTTCAATCTCCAAGGAAAGTCCTTGGCTTTCATTCACTTCCGAGGCTTTTTAACCCTTAAGGCTTCGATCATTTCACCCGTTTGGGAGTGTAATCTTTTAAGCGCCTAAGTCATTTTGGAGACTATTCTCCAAAATCTCCTCCAAGGCATTTTGCTCTGTATTGCCTTTGTCAAGTAAACACTCCAACATAAGCTTGAATGCTCCATTTTCGCCATGCTCAACTTCTTCCACTTCCATAGCCCTATAATTCTCATCACAAAAAGTAGACTCATCATAGTAGGGGCTTGGAGAAGGGAAGGACAAATATGCACAATAATCCCAATGACCATTTTGGCCACCACACTTATAACAAATACTCAAACCATGGGGTTGGGATTGTGCGCACAATCCACCACCGGGAGAATTTAAACAATGTTGCCACGAGTGTGGTCCTCCATAATAAGGACAAGGGTCATCAAAGTATGATCAACGACTATCCGACCAATTTTTATTGTATGATTCCATTTTTCAAAAATAAGAAAATAAACAAGAATCAAACAATAAAAATAGACCAAGGTAAGAAAAAGTAATTACACAAATATTCATAAGTTTGGACCAAAGCACTTTCGCTTACTTCTCAAACAACCTAAATTATGCCAAATTGCTTTACGGCAACGGCGCCAATTTTGGTGATGTCCAAATCCACTAATAAAAAGTAATAGACACGGTCGCAGCAATATAATTTACCCAACTATGAGTCGGGGTCGAATCCCACAGAGAATAATGTGTAGGCGACTAGGCATGTAAGAAAATTATCGCTAGTTGCGCGAAGCCAAACACTAAGAATTTTAGTTTGAAAGAGTGTTTATAACTAAATGCGAAAATTTAAACTAACCTAGAAAGCAAGTAAAATGATCAATGGCTACAAGCATGGTTGCATTGGGAATTACACTCAAGTAACGATCCAATGTATTTCACGATTTTACAAATATGAGCAATTTTATGTTAATTAGCCACGGATAATAATTCTTAATTAGCTTCTTATGAAGACTAACAAGACTTCCTAATTGAATTATCCCTAAAATAATTAGAAGATTAAGCATACCCGGAATGGCTACAAGTAGTTCAATCCTATCCCTAGGTAGAATCAATAAAATGAGGGTTAACGCCTCAAGTTCTTGTTAATTAATCTTTCCCAACCCCAAATTATTTTTCCCAAAATTAATTAGGAGTTAATGGCCGAGTCCTAGGATTAGCTAATCCATTTGGAAATATTAAAGAACAAGAATAATTAAAGTAACAATAACTCACTTCATATAAGAATAAAAAAATATTCAATAGATAAGAACAACAAGGTATTTAATCCACACTTTAAATATGAATATTTTCATAAATAAGGTTGAAGTGTTGGAAATAAATACTACATACTTAATATTCAATACAAAGCAAGGAAATGAAGAAATAAACATAAATGGGTAAAAAATTCTCAACGACAAGCTTCAATCTTCAAGACCCAAGTGTGTGTGCAAAACCCCTAGCTTCCTAAAAATATTCTCTCTAGTTCTATTTACTGAAAATAAGTAAAAGATCATTTACAAATGGTCAGATTTGATTATTAAAGGGTTTGGGGTAAAAAATTATGAAATTCCAAATTTGCCCAATTTTCACGCCTGATTTCTTCATCGCGTTCGTGTGTATACCTTCGCGTTCGCGAAGGCTACATATTTCTACTCATCACGTTCGCGTAAAGAACTTTGCGTTCTCAAAGGTTTTTGCTACTCTACATTGCGTTCGCGTGCATTATACATGTTCGCGTAGTTCTAGTCTCTATAGCTTTGCGTTCGCGTGTGTCCTACGCATTCGCGTAGGTTTGGCTACTGGTTCATCGCGTTTGCGTGCCCTCATTTGCGTTCGTGAAGAGCATTTCACTTGGCAGATTCATTTTGTCCATTTTAGCTTATTTTTGACTTGTTTTTACATGGTTTATTCACAATTACTTCTAAAACACATACAACCCGTAAAATAGAAGTAAATGACATCAAATACATTATTTTACCACTCAAACATAGCAAAAGTATAGATTTAAAGACAAGATAAATTGGTAAAATACTAACTTATCACGGGGCTCCTAACCAATCACATACACTAACTCAATAACATCCTACGAACTTACTCGAGCGATAAAATTGCCAAAACAACATCAAAATCAATGAACCAGGCCTCAAAATCATCATTTTTCATTTCAAGCTTCTTAAACTTCTAACTTTAGATAATTAAGTCCAAAACACGTCAGACGACGTCCGATTTTGATCAAACTTCCCAGGAAGCGCTTAACACATATTTAAAACATGTACCAGGCATCGGAACCAAAATACGAGCCCGATACTATAATCTTTTAATCAATTTTCATTTCCATTTTTCTTAATAATTTCAGAAAAATATTTTAACAGAAAAATTCTTTTACTCGGGTTCTAGACCTTGGATTTCAACTCTGGGCACATGCCCGAGTTCTATATTTTTCTACGGACCCTCGGAGACCGCCAAATTACGGGTCCAGGTTCGTTTACCAAAAATATTGACAAAAGTCAACTTTAGTCATATTAATATCAAAATTCTTCAATTTTTTTTAGATTTCACATATTTTAACATAAAAGCTTTCTGGCTACGCGTCTGGTCTGCGCACGTAAATCGAAGTAACTAAAAGTGAGATTTTCAAGGACTCGAAAGCACAGAAAAATGGAGAAATTCGGTGATGATCCTTTGGGTCATCACAACGCCGCAACAAGGAGTAATAAAGGTGGACAGGTGCGAACGGGCTACGCGCCACAATAGGGAGAATAATGGTGATATAGAGGAGTAATAAAGGTAAACCGGTAGGATCGGGTTGCACGGCGCAAAAAGAATCAATAAGGGTGAACATTGATATTGTTGTTGTTTATATGATGGAATCGAAATGCGCGCCGCATCAGTCATTAATATGTATTCATTTCTATTGAGGTCCAACACTGTAATGTTGAAACACCTTTAAGGATTGGTTATAGCTGAATACTAGTAGAACAACTAGGTTCCGTAATTATTTAATGCAAGTTCCGGTTCCATTTAATTTTGTAGTTTCTTTCTGTTTAGTACAAACTGTTGCACGCTATGTATATTGTTATGCCCCCAGTAGCATGGGGTTGGTTGTACTGATACTGTACTCTGCACATACTGTGTAGATTTCGGAGCTAGTGGATGATGGGCAGGTTAGTACCTATCACTGCATTTAGGAGACCCAAGGTAGTTCTGCAGGCGTCCGCAAGGCCTAGCACCCGTCCTATCATTACTGCATTTTTTTTTTACTTTTTCTCCGAGACAGATGCATATTTTTTCTTTCAAACTAATACTTATAGTATTCGTAGACTGTTCATAAGTTGCGACGCCAGTTTTTGGTTGTATTTATTTTGATTTTCGTTAGTAGCATAAAGAGAATCTTTTAAACTGTCTATTTTTATATGTGGTGATTTACTTTTGTCAAATATTTATTATTAAAAGATAAAGGAGAAATGTGAAATATTATGTAACGTTGGTTTGCCTAGCAAGTATAATGTTAAGCTCCATTACGATCCAGATGGTGAGAAATTTGAGTCGTGACAGGGGCCCTTTGTCATTTGTATTTTTGTATCATTAATTACATAGCTAAGTGTATATATTTTCTTGTATCCGCTCTTTTTGCTTATCATATGCACATGTACAAATATATGTAGGTATCTTTTATCTTAAATTCTTGTCACTACTTCACTAAGGTTAGTTGAGATATTTATTGAGTGCATAAGGTCGGCTATACTCGTGCTATACTTATGCACCTTGCGTGCAGATCTTGAAACTGCATATTTGGAAGACAAAGCCCGGTATTGAAGATGTCCCAGTGTTCCAGATTCAAGCTACCTTTTCTTCACGGTAGCTAAAACTTAAAACTATATTTATGTAAACTTCAAACAGATACTGTATTTATTTCCTTGTACCATTTTGTCAATCTAAATTATAGTGGCTCACGATTTGTAGTACTAGTCCCTGTGAAATTGTATAAATTTTCAATGATTTCACTTATTGGCTTCACATTAGTTTCAGTAGAATTGTGTTGATTGTAATTGGCTTACCTAGCGGGTTGAGTAAGGTGTCAACACGACTAATGTAAATTTTGCGTCGTGACACCAAGTTGTTCATGATGATAAAATATTATTTTTGTGATATAATTAAATTTCATAATCAATATATGCTTATAGATAATAACTATTCATCTATTTTATATCAAAAAATTTAAAAAAAAATTATCATTCAAAAATTATCTGATTACAATACATCTTACGAAAAAATTATCCGCTTACTAATACATCTTAAGCAAAAATTAAAGCACATAAGCAGATTTAGAATTTTATCGGTTTAATATTTAAGATTTTTAGTGTTGAACCTATTTTACTTTTAAAGGTACGGACTGATATTTACTACTTAGTTACAATTTTTACCTTTAGATTCAGATTGATAGCCTAAAGTTGAGTCTGATCCGAGTGAAATGACAAAAAGGTTGGCCAGAAACTTCATTCCAGATAAAAGAAAAGAGATGTGGGCGAAGTTGTGTTATTAAACTATTTCTTTTTTTCTTCTGTGTATGTGTGTGTAAATGATGGATGAAAGAGGAAGACGAAAGGGGTTTGCGAGGAGTATCGGAGATGGAGGATAGGAAGTTTCAAAAGGTGTAAAAAAATGAGGATGGGAAAAGGGCAGAAAGTTTGGTAAAAAAGTATGCACTCATCAATATTGAGGCTTTAATTTGGCAAACAAAAATTGAATTCGAAAGCCGTATATTTTTAAAGTGTTCTCTTTTCTTGACTTTAATTTATGAGGCTTTAGTTAAGTTTTAATTATTAAAAGTTAAAAGAAGATCATGTGAAATATTATGTAACGTTGGTATGCCAAGCGAGTACAATGTTAGGCTCCGTCACAATTTCAATGGTGAGAAATTCGTCCTGACATGGGGCCTCTATCATTTGTATTTTTGTTTCATTCAGTGTATATTTTCTTGTACATGCTCTTTTTGCTTATCATTTGCACATATACATATATAAGTAGGTATCTTTTAACTTAAAATCTCGCCACTATATTACCAAGATTAGTTGAGATACTTACTATGACAATCCGACCCATCGTCACGTGAGTTATCGCCCCGTTTTTTCATATTAACTTGTTCTATATTTCAATATTAATTGAGTTGATCGGGTAGCATTGGATTGGTTTTAGTTGGAAATATGCCACTTAGCCTTTTTGAAGGAAGTTTGTTTTGGAAAAATCAACCGGAGGTTGACAATGTAGTTAGAGGGCTCGAAATGGATTTTCGATGATTCGACTAGTTTCGGGAGATGATTTGTGACTTAGATGCGCAATCAAAATTGATTTGGAGGTCCGTTGTAGAATTATGCTTGAATTGGCTAAGGTTAAATTTTGGCGAATTCCGGTTGGTAGGTGAGATTTTGATCCGAGGGTCGAAATAGAATTCCGAGAGTTGCAGTAGCTCCGTTAGGTAATTTTGGATATGCGTGCAAAGTTTTAGATCATTCAGAGGTGTCTAGGTCGGGGTTTAGATCAAATGCAAGTTTCTGAAGTTTTAGTTTAACTTAGGCTTGAATTCGTGGTAATTCAATAATGTTGATGTTTATGATAGTGTTTTTATGGTACGAAAAAGTTTGAATGAAGTAATAGAACATATCTGTGCATTTGGTTGAGGTCCCGATGGCATAGGGGTGATTTCAGATGGTTAGATCAAATGCAAGTTTCTGAAGTTTTAGTTTAACTTAGGCTTGAATCCTTGGTAATTCAATAATGTTGATGTTTATGATAGTGTTTTTATGGTACGAAAAAGTTTGAATGAAGTAATAGAACATATCTGTGCATTTGGTTGAGGTCCCGATGGCCTCGGGGTGATTTCAGATGGTTAACGGGGAATTTTGAACATGAAAAGTGCAGCAGAAATTGCAGAGAAATTTTACACTATGCGATTGCATAGGTCCGGCTACGATCGCGTAGAAGGCTTAGAGGGGGGCTCAGAATTTGCTCTATGCGATTGCAAGAGGTGGACTACAATCGTATAGATATGAGGGATGATTCAGTGCGGTCGTGTGGGTGTGTATACGATCGCGTAGTAGGAGGATGCAGTGCTATGCGATCGCATTGACTGTTCTGCGATCGCGTAAGAGGAATTTGAGGGCCTTGATTTTTTGCCTATGCGATCACAGGGGTAGTGATGCGATCGCATAGGGGTCGCTACAATAGTCGAACAGAATGTTTTAAAATCCTTTGGTCCGCGCGCCACATCATTTTTCCACCATTTTTACTGCGCCAAGAGGGTTGTTTGACTAATTTGAAGAGGGTTTTCACGGGTATTGATTGGAGGTAAGTCTCTTGACTAGGAAATACCATTTTATGGAAGAATCAACACTTAAATTCATGATAGTGGGTAGAAATTGTGAAGAACTAGGGTTTAATGTTTGAAAATGAATTTTTAGGATTTGAAAGGTCATTTGAGCTCCGTTTTCGATAAAATTTATATGTACGGACAAGTGGCGAGACGTGGAATCCGTTGGTGTGATTTTCGGAATTTTTTGAGAAGTGGGCCCGGGGCTCGGGTTTTACCAACTTCGTAAATTTTAGTACTTTTCGAGTATTTTTTATTGGGTTACGTTTCTTTAATACATATTTATGTACTCGTCGTAATTTTGACTAGATTTGATGAGCGAGGAGGTCGATACTAAGGAAAAGGCAAGTAGTTTTTATAGATGATGATATGAGGGTTTGAAACTCCGGTTTATCATATTATGACGCTATATTAGGGCGTGACTCGTACCTCATGGCAGATGCGGGATTGGTTATGACTGAGGATTATGACTTAGTCCATTCCGAACAAGAATGTTTCTATATTGGTGACTGATACGCACCTTGTACTGAATATATCTGGGCTTATTGCCATATTTGGGGCCTTGTGCCGATCTGTAGCATCTTCTGAGGATGAATATCATTGTGATAGCATGCTTTGTATAATCATTGATCTTAGTCCTGTGCTAATTACTGTTATGAAATACAAAGTCACTTTTCCTGAAGTTAAATATTTAAATTATATTCTTCCTAATAAATTGGATACTGATAAATTAATTAAATCTGTCACGTGACTCATATGCATATTGTGGACTAAGTATGAATCGGGTTGCACGCCGCAGTGATAATATGATGATATTGCGCTTGGGCTGTGGGAGCCCCTCCGGAATCTGTACACATACCCAGTGAGTGCCGTCAACGTTAAATAGATCGGGCTGTATGCCACATCGTGTTCATATGCATTGCATTGCATCCTTGCATTATACTTGACTGTTATATTTGAAGTTGTTTTGTTGTTGGTTCATAGCAAGGTGTCGGACTGTTAGTTTTAGAATTACTTTGTGGCATTTCGTGGATTTCTTATCTTTAGACATTTTATATGCTTATTATTCACTGAGTCGGTAGTACTCACCCCTACTCCCTGCACCTTGTGTGCAAATTCAGTTACACCGGAGGTTTAGTTGAGCAGTCTTTGTCTCCAGAGCTTATTAGAGTTGTTGAGGTAGCTGCTTGGTGTTTGCATGACCTGACTACTCTTCCTATTTTAGTTTTTTTAATATACATTCCCAGACTTGTGTATTTTCGTTCAGATATTGTTATCCAGTTTGTTTTAGAGTCTCTAGACTCGTGACCCTAAATCTGTTGGGAGTGTTTTTATTACACTTCGTATTTCTCAGAATTATTCTTCAATAAATATTGGATTATTATTCTAAAACTATTATATTCTCTTTAAATTGTCGGTTTGAGATTTACGATTGATTTGGGAGCGATAGTTGGTCAGGCTTGCCTAGCTTTAGGGTTGGGCGCCATCACGATCGAGTTTGGGATGTGATAAGTTGGTATTAGAGCCTAGGTTACTAGGCCTCATGAGTCATGAGCCGGTTTAATAGATTCTCGTGGATCGGTACGTCGATGGCCGTATCTATCCTCGGGAGGCTACATAATTTGTAGGAAAACTTCACTTTCTTAGAATTTTTATCGTGCGTACTTGATTCAGCTTGAGATGTATTTCATGAAATTCCTTCCACACGTCTGTATGCGCACGTGAGCATTCGATAGTATATGTGCCTAGATGGCTTGTGATTCCCCGATCGAAGGGCAGGAGGTGAATTCTATGAGCAGATGTTGGGCCAGTCTGGAGGACTTAAGGCTGGATCTTTGCCTATGGCTCGAGCACCGAGGTGCTGATGGTGTGAACAAGTGATTTGAACTTATATGTTCAGTATTGTCCCTATTAGCTGAGATGGCGGCTGGACAACCATGTGATGAGTACGTTAGTACTGCTAGGGGTATCTATGTGATTTTGGTAATGACAAAGAAGTCTGTTGGATGATAGATGAACTGTTAAGCATTCAATTCCTATTGATTCGATGTGTTTCCCGAGTTATGGGTGTGTGAAGAAAATTTTTGTATATCCTAGTTGGAAAGTTAAGTGCAATATGTATGGTGGTATGAGTTCAGACTCAGAAATAGTAAATTGAGGCGAAGTGGGTGGGTTATCTATTGCATAGTATTCTCACGTGGTATGAACCTTGTGTGTTTGTTAGATGATCTCATGTGCAATTGAAAGGTATTTTCTATGTGTTATGATTCGAATAGGTGCAACGCATGTCCATATATCCATTTTGATAATATAATACCTGTAGTATTGAGATTAATATTGTTGATATATATTGTGATGCTTTCTCAAGTTGTGGACGTGTTATTAGGATGATTTTGGTGATTCTCTGGTAGGTGTATAGGCCAAATTACAAAGGAAACTCAACCAAAATTTTTGAAAAATTTAGGGACTTTGTAAAAATTTTGTTGCCTAAAGAGTGGGCTTAACTGTTGTGTGAATGAATGTAAGAACTGCATAAGAGTTAAAATTTCTGATGATTCATATCTCCACAAGCCTGTGAAAGAGTGCGTTTAATCTCACCATGATATTACGAGCTAAGTTGGGGAGGTTGCCATTGATTAGCTAATTGTGCAGTTATGTGCTATGATATTTCTTTCTTAAAAGTATACTGGCGAACCAGTTCTGGTTGTATAAATTAAGCTGAGAATGGCACGAGTAAAGGAATATTTTATTAAAGGTTATATGATGCTTCGTAGATGTGAGAAAATACTAGGAGGTTGTGAGTTATTGTGGATAAAGAATGCTCAGTGTATGGAGGAGGGAGATGTTTGTTGGTATTTGAATGAGATCATATCCCATGGTGTCTAAGTGCTATTAAGGCACGAGTGGTTCTGCTCGCTAAGTCATCTAATCTATAGTTTGGATAAGAGTGGATGACTCTTGAGAATGGTTTAATGTGTTCAAGATTTTACACGAAATAATCATGTGTTTTAAGGTTGCGTATGTGACTAAAGACAATGTTTTTATTAGAAAAGATCATGATTTGGGGTATTTTGTGAACTACGGGATCCTAAGTATCAGTATGAGGAAAGTAGTGGTACCAAATTCAGATTCGCAGGAAGTGCTTCAAAACAAAGTATTCTGGAATGTGGTAATTCTGGAAGAGAACTGAGAAAGTATTCAGTGGTGTTTGAGTCTTAGACAGTGTAATCTTATGTTTGAATCTCATGTGGTGAGCCTGGATTGAGGCATTGTAATGCAATAACAAGAGAGAATATCAAATTAATGATGAAACTGGAAGAAAATTGGATAAATGGGATAGCTTGAGAATAAACCGAATCGGTATAGTAAGGATATGATTAATCCTCTGTATGTGTTCGAGGTAATGAGTCATACTAGTATTGTGCAGCAAATCTCTTGTGTGTTGGCAGCTTGCTCAGCTTGGTTTAGATAAAAGGATTCAGTCCTGGTAGTTTAGCTTGTACAACTGGAGTTGGCAGAAAGGTTCTTGTTGGGTTTTACCGTGGTTTGTAGGTGAATATATTTTTGTGGGTATGTAAAGCATGGAGTGTGTAATGATTTTCTTCTAGATAGAATTAATGAATGTTCTTGACTAGTTGAGTGCGTTGATGTCTATGGTGTGTAAGGGAGATAATAATCTTCATGTATCCTAGTGTATGATGGTGTACACGGTGTGTTGTGGAGAATTGTGATTTGCGTGTTCAAGGTTTCGGTTCAGTCATAATGGAGAGTCATTAAATTCTTAAGCAGCACAGGCAGCTGCAGGTGAGTAAAAAATCGATCTTCAGATGATTTAGGAAATGGTGTTGCTAATTATTGTGATTTGACGAGGGTATATGCTTCGAAAAAAGGGCAATGTGATTAAGTTGATAGCATTTCGGTAGTGTTACGGCATTTTCGTGATAGATCGATTGTTGATATTTGAGTTGTTGATGGCTGAGGGAAATTTTAGAATATCTCTCGTTGAATGAATGGATACTTGATATGTGATATGCATACATACGGTGGAATTAGGATCAGGTATAGTGATTCGTAGGTCATATGGAGTTGACGACTGGGATTTCTCCGTTACAGCATATGCAGTGGATGTAGATCGTGTGTATCGACACCGTTTAGCAGTTATAGGAAATAGGAGTTCCGAATGGATCTTTCTTAGCTTGGTATATTACATTTTGGATATGATATTGGATTGTAAACATGGTTGTCTCAATGTTAGTTATTCTAGACTATTGTGTTGTGGGCTATGCCGGAAAATGCCACAGGTTGCGTGGCGAGGTGCATCGGACTATGTCCTAGTAGAGTGGTTGGTATTCCAAAGATCAGCGTATAGTTAGAAAGGATTGCCTTCTGAATTGGGCCTTTGTGGCTGATGTCAGTATAGAGGTTTCTACCATTTATTCAGTTTCAATATTAGAGGACTTTCAGATGCTTTTCTTGTGGACGGGTATGTCACATGATGAGATTGAGGATTTTGGTATTTATTTGGTATCGGGCACCGTATCGTACAGCTCCGGCTGGAGTTATAAAAAGGGGAAGGAGCAGCTTCAGGCTTCTTGGTAATGAGTTCGTTGGTAGGCCGATGTGGCTACCTATGCAGATTTAGATGACTCAATTAGCGCCGAGTTGTATTTTTGAGGGATAAGTCAATTCGTTTGTTCTTAAACTGGTTGGTGATTTGGGGAGATCCATGAGTTGCTTTTCTGTGCTGTGAGGCGTCATGATTCGTTGAATATGGGCGCATGTAGTGTGGTCCCATTGAGGATTCACAGCGAAAGTCAAGCGGGAAGAGTAATTGAATGTCGCTCAGTAAATGGAGAATTGATTATGACCTTTCGGGGTAGATACATGTGTTCTATTTTATGATGTGAGACAGTGTCTTAGCCTTGTATTGTGTCAGTACTGGCAAGTTTGAGGTACAACTCTTTCAGTTGAGTCATTTCCGTGATTTGAGTATATTCAGACCGTTTCTTTCTGGTGCGTGGATTATGCAAGTTGTGGCTTAGTCCTGTGATGAGGTGACTTATCACCAGAGTGGTGTGTTGAATTCGGGATAATTTTTGGAGTCACTAATGAATACGAACATATGTGATTTCGGCGGATTAGAGAGTTCATATCGAGGTTTGGCTTGAAAATCTGTGGTGGCATTAGTCAACAGGGAAATAACTTTATGTATGGGTAACCTGAGGAATGGATACAGTTATCGCGTGTTTTATTTACCATTGGCAGTATATGAAAGCGTTGGAATAAGACTTTAGCTAATAAAAAAGGTTTTCTATCAATATTTGGTTGTCGTGGGCAGCTGTTGTGAATGGAAGTATCGCTGCATATGTTGGAGTTATGTGGTATATCAAATGATTGCAACCGAGGCTGCAGGTATGGGTTACTACAGCTAGTTCGGGTTTATTCTGGATATAGAAATGTGAGGTTCTGATCATGTGTAAGAGTTCAGAAGGTGAAATGTTGTTCTAGGGTTTATGGGCTGGATGGATAGTGAAATTTCAGCTATATTGTGTTGTCAGACCTATATGATATAGGGTGAAGTGGGATCACCCTGAGTTATATGCAAGGTAAAGTTATTCATCTATTGGTGAACTTCTAGAACAATGCTGGGTCCGCTCGAGGACGAGCGTTTGTTTAAATTGGGGAGGATTTGACGACCCAACCCGTCGTAACGTGAGTTACCACCCCATTTCCCCATATTAAGTTGTTCTATGTTTCAATATCAGTAACTGAGTTGATCAGGTAGCATTGTATTGATTTTAGTTGAAAATATGGCACTTAGCCTTTTTGAAGGAAGTTTATTTTCGAAAAATCAACCGGAAGTTGACAATGTAGTTAGAGGGCTCGGAATGAATTTTTGATGATTCAACTAGTTTCGGGGCATGATTTATGTCTTAGGAGCGCAATCGGAATTGAATTTGGAGATCCGATATAGAATTAGGCTTGAATTGGCTAAGGTTGAATTTTGGCAAATTCCGGTTGGTAGGTGAGATTTTGATCCGAGGGTCGAAATAGAATTCCGAGAGTTGCAGTAGCTTTGTTAGGTTTATTTTGGATATACGTACAAAGTTTTAGATCATTCAGAGGTTTTTAGGTCGGGTTTTAGATCAAATGCAAGTTTCGGAAGTTTTAGTTTAACTTAGGCTTGAATCCGTGGTAATTTGATGATTTTGATGTTTATGATAGTGTTTTTATGTTACGAGCAAGTTTGAATGAAGTAATAGAACATATCTGTGCATTTGGTTGAGGTCCCGAGGGCCTCGGGGTGACTTCGGATGGCTAACAGGGAATTTTGTACATGAAAAGTACAGCAGGAATTGTAGAGGAATTTTACTCTATGCGATCGCATGGGTCCGGCTGCGATCGCATAGAAGGCCTGGAGGGATGCTCAGAATTTGCTCTATGCGATCGCATAAGGTGGTCTAGGATCGCATAGATATGAGGGATGGTTCAGTGCGGTTGCGTGGGTGTGTATGTGATCACGTAGTAGGAAAGATGGAGTGTTATGCTATGGTATGGCCTGTCCTGCGATCGCGTAAGAGGAATTTCAGGGCCTGGATTTTTGGCCTATGCGATCGCAGGGGTAGTGATGCGATCGCATAGGGATTGCTACAGTAGTCGGACAGAATGTTTTAAAACCCTTTGGTCCGCGACCCACATAATTGTTCCACCATTTTACTCTGCCAAAATAGCTTTTTGACCGATTTGAAGAGGGTTGTCAACGGGTATTGATTGGAGGTATTTCTCTTGACTAGAAAACATCATTTTATGGAAGAATCAACACTCAAATTCATGAAAGTGGGTAGAAATTGTGAAGAACTAGGGCTTGGTACTTGAAAACAAATTTTTAGGATTTGAAAGGCCATTTGAGCTCCGTTTTTGATAAACATTATATGTACGGACGCGTGGCGAGACGAAAAATCTGTTGGTGTTATTTTTGGAATTTTTCGAGAAGTGGGCACGGGGCTCGGGTTTTACCAACTTCGTAAATTTTAGTACTTTTCTAGTATTTTTGATTGGGTTATGTTTCTTTAATCCATATTTATGTATTCATTGTGATTTTGACTAGATTCGACGCGCAAGGAGGTCGATACGAAAGGGAAAGGCATTGTTGACCAGTCTACAGCCGGTTACAGGTGAGTACTTTGTATAGATGATGGCCTGAGGGTTTGAAACCCAGTTTATCATATTGTGACGCTATATTAAGGCGTGACTTGCACCCCATGGCAGGTGCGGGATTGGTTATGACAGGGGATTGTGACTTTGTCCATCCCGAACAAGAATATTTCTATATTGGCGACTAATACGCACCCTATACTGAATATATCTGGGGTTATTACCATGTTTGGGGCCTTGTGCCGATTTGTAGCATCCTCAGAGGATGAATATCATTGTGATAGCATGCTTTGTATAATCATTGATCTCAGTCCTGTGTTAATCACTGTTATAAAATACTAAGTGAATTTTCTTGAAGTTTAATATTGAAAGTATATTTTTCTTAATAAATTGGAAAGTGGGAAATTAACTAAATTTGTTACATGACTCATATGCATACTGTGGACTGAGCATGGATCGGGATGCACGCCGCGTGATGATATGATGATATTGTGCTTGGACTATAGGAGCCTCTCCAGAATTTGTACACACCCCAGTGAGCGTCGTCGATATTAACTAGATCGGGATGTGCGCCGCATCGTATTCATCTGCATTGCATTGCATCCTTGCATTATACTTGACTGTTATATTTAATTTGAAGTTGTTTTGCGGTTGGTTCATAGTAAAGTGTCGGACTATTAGTTTTAACTTTAATTTGTGGCATTTTGTGGATTTCTTATCTTCAGACATTTTATATTCTTATTACTCATTGAGTCAGTAGTACTCACCCCTACTCCCTGCACCTTGTGTGTAGATTCAGGTACACCGAAGGTTTAGGTGAGCAGTCTTTATCTCCAGAGCTTATCAGAGTTGTTAAGGTAGCTTCTTGACGTTCGCAGAACCTGACTACTCTTCCTATTTTAGTTTTTTTTATATACATTCCCAGACTTATGCATTTTCATTCAGATATTGTTATCCAGCTTGTTTTAGAGGCTCTAGACTCGTGACCCCAAGTCTTTTGGGAGTGTTTTTATCAGACTTCATATTTCTCGGTATTATTCTTCTATAAATATTGGATTATTATTCTAAAACTATTATATTCTCTTTAAATTGTCGGTTTTGAGATTTACGGTTGATTTGGGAGCGATTGTTGGTCAGGGTTGCCTAGCTTTAGGGTTGGGCACCATCACGACTTTGGGTCGTGACACTTACTGAGTGCATGAGGTTAGTTATACTCGTACTATACTTTTGTACCTTGCATGCATATCTTGGAGTTGCATATCGATGGAAGACAAAGCCTGGTATTGAAGTCGTCCCAACATTTCAGATTCAAGCTACCTTTTGTTCATGGTAGTTAGAACTTAAAATTATATTTGTGCAAACTTCAAACAGAACTGTATTTATCACGGTAGTTAGAACTTAAAATTATATTTGTGAAAACTTCAAACAGATACTGTATTTATTTCTTCGTACCATTTATAAATCTAAATCATAGTGGCTCATGTTTTATAGTACTTGTCCCTAGGTAATTGTATAAATTTCAATTATTCCACTTATTGGCTTCACATTAGTTCCAGTAGAATATTGTTGATTGTATATGGCTTACCAAACGAGTTGAGTTAGGTGTCATCATGATTAGGAAGATTTTGCATTGTGACACCAAGTTGTTCATGATGATGAAATATGATTTTTGTGATGTAACTGAATTTCGGAATCAATATATGCTTATAGATAATAACTATTCAACTATTTTTTTTAAAAAAAATTAGAAATAAATTATTTGATTTCAATGCATCTTGCAAAAAATTATCTGATTACTAATACATCTTACACAAAAATTAATGCACATAAGCATATTTGGAATTTCAACTCTATCGGTTCAATATTTAAGATTTTTAATGTTTAACCCATTATATTTTTAACGGTAATGGGCCAAATATATCCCTGGTCAAAGAATACCCCTCCTTATATTATTGGATTACCTACACCCATACCTTAATAATTTAGAACAAAAATACCCTTACTTCAGATTGAGTGCCACGTGGCAGCACTAGATTAAAATAACTCATTTCATTTTTTTTATCCGACCCGTTTAAAAATAAAACCCACAACCCACCCTGTTTTCATTTTTACAGATTTTTTTTATATATTCTTTTTTTAAAACTTTAAAATAAATTGCAAAATATTTTTAATTTTTTTAAACTTATGCATCAGTAGTCCACTAATTTAGAAAAGTGTTCTTTTATTTCTTTCATTATTTAGAAAGAATTTTTGTTTGTTAGCTTTTTAAAGAATTATTTTTGTAAAAACTGGAAAAGTTTTTTTTTAACAGAACATATTCATTTTCTAAAATCTGAAAAAAAAATCAACAAAATATTTTATTCTGATTTTTTTTTAAAAAAAATTAGTTTTTTAAAAGCATTTTATTCTAAAAACAGGCAAAATAAAATTGTAAAAAGTGAATAAAACTATTTTTGTTTTTATAAATTGAAATTTAAAAGAGTGAAAAAATAAAAATATGGGTCGGATTGTGTGTATGTTTTTTTTTAAAAAAACTGATCGGATAAAAAGAATGGGTCGTTTTAATCTGATGCTGCCACATGACACTCATCCAAATTTGGGGTATTTTTATACCAAAGTATAACGATATGAGTGTACATAACCCAATAGTATAGATAACTCAATAGTATATCAATATGTATTTTTAGACCATTCTTTAAAATAAAAGAGTATATTTAGCTCTTTGCCGTATTTTTAAAGGTATGAACTCATATTTACTACTTAGTTACAATTTTTAGCTTTTGATTGAGATCGATAACATAAAGTTGAGTCTGATCCGAGTGAAATGACAAAAAGGTTGGCCAGAAACTTTATTCCCTGCCATATATTTAACTTTTTTCTCAAACTTTTCATAGTTAGATCTGGAACAGACCAGGAAGATAAAAGAAAAGAGATGTGGGCGACGTTGTGTTATTAAACTATTTCCCTTTTTTCTTTTTTTCTTTTGTGTGTGTGTAAATGATGGATGAAAGAGGAAGACGAAAGGGGTTTGCGAGGAGTATCGGATATGGAGGATAGGAAGTTTCAAAAGGTGTAAAAAAATGAGGATGGGTAAACGGCAGAAAGTTTGGTAAAAAAGTATGCACTCATCAATATTGAGGCTTTAATTTGGCAAACAAAAATTGAATTCGAAAGCCGTATATTTTTAAAGTGTTCTCTTTTCTTGACTTTAATATATGAGGCTTTAGTTAAGTTTAAATTATTAAAAGTTAAGAGGAGATCATGTGAAATATTATGTAACATTGGTATGCCAAGCGAGTACAATGTTAGGCTCCGTCACGATTTCCTGTCATGACCCAAACCCGGTCGTGATGGCGCCCAACCCTAAGGCTAGGCAAATCAGACCAACAACTGTTTCCACATTTAAAGACTAGTCCTAAAAGGACAATTTCAAGAAGAATATGAGAGTCAATAATAATACTCCAATAATAATAGCAGAATCAAATAGTGAGAAGTGCGAATAACAAAATAACACTTCCAAAAGATCTGGGGTCACGAGTCTAGAGCCTCTAAACAAAACTGAATAGTCATAGAAATACTGAATGAAATACTCAAGTCTGAATCATATAGTAATAACTGAACAGAAAAATAAGCTAGGTTCTGCGAACACCGCCAACTACCTCAACAACTCGAATAACTCTGATATAAGCTGGATTGCTCGTCTAACCCTACTGTGTACCTGAATCTGCACACAAAGGTGCAGTGAGTAGGAGTGAGTACTAAGTACTCAGTGAGTAAAAAGTATATAATAATAGCTGAAAGTAGGAAATCCACAGAATACCACAAAGCAAAGCTAAACTACAGTCCGGTACCTACCACGAACTAATTACAATAACAAATCACAATTAGCACTGATAATCTACAAATAAAATGTAATGCAATGCACATGATCGCTACGGCGTGTAGCCCGATCCGTTTAACGTCGACGGCGCTCACTGGGGGTGTGTATAGACTCCGAAGGGGCTCCTTCAGTCCAAGCGCAATATCATATCATCTGCTGCGGCGTGCAGCCCGATCCTTATATCATCTGCTGTGGCGTGCAGCCCGATCCTTATATCATCTGTTGCGGCATACAACTCGATCCATCCTCAGTCCACAACATGCATATGAGTCACACAACAGTTCAAATTATTTATTTATAGGTTCCAGTTCATTAATGATGAAAATACTTAAATTTTATTTAATTTTCCAAGAACAGGTGACTTAGCATTTCATAATAGTGATTTCAAACCATGACTGAGATTAATGATTAAGCAAACCAAGCTTTCACATATATGTCTATCCTCTAGGGATACTACAGGTCGGCACAAGGCCCCAAACATGACTTACAGCCCACAAATATATCTAACACAGTGTGCGTTTCAACTGCATATAACATATTATTCATATCCGGGATGGACCAAGTCTCAATCCCCAGTCATAATCAATCACGCACCTGCCATGGGGTGCGAACCATGCCCTATAGTGTCACAATGTGCTAAGCCGAGGTTTCGAACCCTCAGGCTACCATATACACTAACTACTCACCTCTAGCCGATCGTGGACTCGTCCGCAATACCTTTTCCCTTCAAATTTGCTACCTCGTGCGTCGAATCTAGTCAAAACCACAATAATAACATAAATATGGGTAAAAAAAATATAACCCAATCAAAACTACTCGAAAAATGCAACAATTCACCAAGTTGGTAAAACTCGAGCTCCGGGCCCACTTCTCGAAAAATTCCAAAAATTATACCAACGGATTTCTCGTCTCGTCACGAGTCCGTGCATATAAAATTTATCAAAATGGGAGTTCGAATGGCCTTTAAAAACCTGAAAATTCGTTTCCATGATTTAGGCCCTAGTTTTCTAGCAAATTTCAGGAATTTTGGTATTGATTCTAGCATAAAATCATGTTTTTGAGTCAAGAAACTTACCTCCAACGATTACCCATTGATTTCTCTCTTAGAAATCGCCCCAGAAGCTTCTTCCAGTTCCAAAATTGGAAGCAAAACTCGACCTGCTCATTATAATGTTCACGCGTTTTACTGCTCCCAATGGATTCCTTGGGAAATTCTAATGAATTTAGGCTTTTGAATCACTCAATTTGACCTTATAATGAATGCGATATGTAGGTTTTAAGATTTGCAAATAGTGTAGGTTTTTAATACGCCGTCAAGGGCAGTTTCATTATTAACCTGAAAATCTGGGCAACCTTAGTAAAATGGTCATAAAATCCTCATACGATGTCCAAATTCGATGATTCTTTTTGCTACGGGTCCGTAATTACGATACGGATCTAATGCTTCATTCAAAACAGTAATAGGAGCTCATTTGTTCAATATGATATCATTTATACTTGAAGAAACGATGTCGAAGCATAAGAAAAACGAGCACAACACAACCCAAACATATCCGAAACTCACCCGAGCTCCTCGGGACCGCATACGAATATATTAACATGTCACATATGATGATACAAACTTAGTTTCACTCTCAAATCACCAAAACTAATATCAAAACACCAAATTTACATCAGATTCAAGCCTAAGTTCTTCTATAACTTCTGAAACTTGCATTTGATCTAAAACCCGACCTATACACCTCCGAATGACATGAAATTTTGCACGCATATCCAAAATTATCTAACGGAGCTACTACAACTCTCAAAATTTCATTCTGACCCTCGGATCAAAATCTCACCTACCATCCGGAATTCGCCAAAATCCAACCTTTGCCAATTCAAACCTAATTCTACACCGGACTTCCAAATTCAATTCCGGTTGCTCTGCTAAGTCATAAATCATCCCCTAAAACTAGTCGAATCATCAGAAATCCATTCCGAGTCTTCTAACTTATAAGTCAACATTCGATTGACTTTTCCAAACTAACCTTCTAAAAAAGAGACCAATGACCTCATTTCTAACCAAACTCTATCCGAATTACTTCAAATTTTCTAAACACATATAATGAAACATATAGAAGCATAAAAAGGGGAAAACAGGGCGATAACTCATCGTTACATTTCAATGGTGAGAAATTCGTGTCGCGACAGGGGCCCCCTATCACTTTTTTTATTTTTGTTTCAGTCATTACATAGCTATGTGCGTATATTTTATGTGTAAAAATATAATTCGGTATCTTTTAACTTAAAATCTTGCCACTACTTCACCAAGGTTAGGTAAGATACTTACTGAATGCATGAGTTCGATTATACTCATACTATACTTCTGCACCTTGCGTGTAGATCTTGGAGTTGCATATCGATGGAAGACAACGCATGGTATTAAAGACGTCCCAACATTCCAGATTCAAGCTACCTTTTGTTCACGATAGTTAGAACTTAAAATTATATTTGTGCAAACTTCAAATAGATACTATATTTATTTTTCCGTACCATTTTATAAATCTAAATCATAGTGACTCATGCTTTGTAGTACTTGTCCCTAGGAAATTGTTTAAATTTCAATAATTTCACTTATTGGCTTCTAAGGAGTTCTAGTAGAATTGTGTTGACTATACTTGGCTTACCAAGCGGGTTGAGTTAGGTGTCATCACGACTAGACAGATATTGCATGGTAACACCAAGTTATTCATGTTGATAAATTATGATTTTTGTGATGTAATTAAACTTCATAATTGATACATGCTTATAGATAATAACTATTCGACTATTTTATATCAAAAAATTTAGAAAAATATTATCACTCAAAAATTATCTGATTACAATACATCTTGCGAAAAATTATCTCATTACTAATACATCTTACACAAAATTTAATGCACATAAGTAGATTTAGAATTTCAACTCTATTGGTTCAATATTTAAGATTTTTAGTATTTAACTGATTATATTTTAACGGTAATGGGCCAAATACATCTCTGTACTTTCGAAAATGATCTAAGAATAGTTCTCATTATATTATTGGATTACCTATGCCCCTACTGACATACTTTAGAATAAAATTCCCCTATTTTGAATGGAGTGCCACGTAGCGGCACCAGATTAAAACGACCCATTTTATTTTTTTACCCAACCCGTTTAAAAATAAAACCCACATCCCGCCCCTATTTTCATTTTTACATTTTTTTAAAAAACATTTCTTTTTTTAAAACTTTAAAAAAATTACAAAATATTTTATTTTTTTAAGTTAATGCACCAGTAGTCCAGTTATTTAGGAAAGTGTTCTTCTATTTTTTCAGTTTTTACAATGAAATTTTTTTAAAGCATTTTTTTTATATAAAATCTAAAAATGATTGTAAAAAGTGAAACATTTTCTGTAAACTGAATTTTTTTTTTTAAGAATACATATTTGTTTTTTAAAAATTGAAAAAATATTTCAACAAAATATTTTTTTCATTTTTTAAAAGCGTTTTTTTCTAAAAACTGGAAAAACGAATTTGCGAAAATTGGAAAAATAATATCGTTTTTAAAAACTAAAATTTAAAAGAAATAAAAATAGGGACCGGGTTGTGTGTGTGTGTGTGTTTTTTTAAATGGTTCGGGCAAAAAAAAAAGAAATGGACCATTTTAATCAGGTGCTGTCATATGACATTCCATCCAAAATAGGGTTATTTTGTTCAAAGTATGACGGTGTGAGTATAAATAACCCAATAGTATAATGAAGGGTATTCTTAGACCATTTTTAAACGTAAAGGGATATATTTAGTTCTTTGCCATATTTTTAAAGGTACAGACTGATATTTACTACTTAGTTACAATTTTTACCTTTAGATTCAGATCGATAACCTAAAGTTGAGTCTGATCCGAATGAAATAACAAAAAAGTTTGCTAGAAACTTCATTCCCTACCATATATTTAACTTTTTTTCAAACTTGTATGGGGCCAGATATGGCTTGACGGAAGGGGGCCTAACGCTGCTCTCCCCAAGACCATAAAACGATAATGGAACGACCCCTTCCCTACGTCTCTTACAGCGAGGGTGCAATATAGACGTAAGGACACAAACGACGACGTGTGTATTTAGACGTCCTCTCTGAAAGGGCGTCAACGACTCCTCGACGGATTATAATTTTAGTAAGAAAGCCCCACCTCTATATAAAGGGAGGCTTCCCTGTTGTAAATGGGCAGGTATTATTACCTTATCATTCCCCCTCTATCATTCTCCCTCAACTGTGATAAACAATTATCTTTACAAGTTCTTCATACTTGCAAACATTTTTATACTATAATTATACTAATTCCATATTTAGGTTTATTATATTTGATTGCGATTTACCCCTCTCATATTTTTTGATTGTTAATAGCTCATAAAGTAACCGATAACTTTTGAGTCAAATAATTTGGCACCGTCTATGGGAATTTCGAGAACCAAAATCATAGCATCCACCTAAAGATCATCCAATCATCTCTTCTATATCACGCAAAAACCCAAAAATAACCGAAAACAACACCAGATCTAAAGCAATAATGGGGGTCACAACCAATCTCCTTGGCCCTCTCAATGAGGTCGGTGACGACGCTGTCACCAACGCAACCCCTGGCACCGCACCAGAAGCAGAAACCTCACCTTCCCCCTCTGAAGATCCAATGACCTTGCATGACAAAGGAGCTTCCACATCCGCTGCAAAAGAGGCACACTCGATGGTTGGAAAATTGCTGGAAGAGTTGCTAACAAGCACCTTGAGTGGCTTAGTTGAAAAACTACCACAAGGTAACGTCAAAACAATACTAGCGACGAGTATGACCACTGTCGTGGATGAACAAGAAGAGACGCGAGTGAACAACCATCGCATCAAAACACATACCCATGATGACACGCTGACTGCCATCCTGAGGAAGATGGAAGAAATGGAGAGGGAAAACAAGGCCCTCCGCGATCAGATGAAAGAACACCAGGAGAGGGTCGAAAAAATTCCCGGAGCCCCTAAGTTGTTACCAAAATGTGACATGGGGAGGTTCGTGGAGCAACCATGTTCCAAAGAAGCTACCCCCTACTCCATCCCAAAAACTTTCAAGATGCCCCCTTACTTAAGGGTATACGACGCGTCCACCGATCTCGAGTACCATCTCATTCACTACGTTAGTGCCATAAAAGGTAACGACCTATCAAAAGAACAGGTACTATCAATGCTGCTGAAAAAGTTCAGCGAGACACTAATCGGAGGGGCCCTGACATGGTACTCCCAACTGCCTGCCAAGGCAATATCAACATTCGAAGAAATGGCGGATAACTTCGTCACCGCCCATGTGGGTGCAAAGAAGACAAAGGCAAGAGTGAATGACAACTTCGTCATCAGGAAAACCACAGGCAAAGGGCTCAGGGACTTCCTCACAAGATTTAACAGGGAAAAAATGAGCATGCCAAACGTGTCGGAAGGGATGGCGGTCGCTGCCTTCTAGAACGGACTAAACAGGGAAGGCTCCAAAGCGACTAAGAAGCTACTGAACCGCCTCATGATGTATCCCACTACGACATGGGAGGAAATCCACAACGCTTATTGCACCGAAGTACGTGCGGACTAAGTGGATCTCAACGGGTCAACCCAACAGTTAACAACTATACAATTGGAAATAAGGAAGGACCGATGCCATGAGGGACGTCGGGAACATTCCTTCTATTCCAACAGAGAACGACATCAACCATATACGACATCTTCCCATTCGCCTTCCCGACATATGGACACATTACAATGGCATATCGCCCCGCTCCGAAATGAAAGAGGTCTTTCCCCTTTATTATCGTCACATAATTTTTGTGTTTCTCCTTTAGAAATAGTGTACGCACTGGAGAAGCTTAGTACCAAGGTGCAATGACCTCAGAAGATGAAGTCGTATCCTGCCACAAGGAAGTCAAACGTCTTGTACGAATTCCATCAGGAACGGGGACACAAGACCGAAGATTGCATAGGCCTGTGATAGGAGGTCATCAAAATGTTAAACCAAGGATACCTAAAAGAGTTGCTCAGTGACAAAGGAAAGATTAACTTCGCACGCGGGCGAGAACAACCCCATGGACCACAAAAGCCACCTACCCCAACACAGATAGTAAATATGATCGTTGGTGATGGCGACGACTCAGCAATCAACCACGTCAAATTCGCCAACACTCATAGGCTGAAACGGATTATCTCCCACGAACGGTATGACGACTTCAAATAAAGTATCACCTTCAATAAGTCTGACGCCGATGGTTTGTGTTTTCCTCATTATGATGCTTTAATTATTACTTTACGTATTATTAATACGGATGTCAAGAGAGTAATGATTGATGACGGAAGCACCGACTGTATCATCCACCCGAGAGTCCTTTCACAGATGGGACCCGAGGATAA
The DNA here is from genome assembly GCA_032618575.1 of Nicotiana noctiflora. NCBI lineage: Eukaryota > Viridiplantae > Streptophyta > Magnoliopsida > Solanales > Solanaceae > Nicotiana > Nicotiana noctiflora. The sequence continues at coordinate 32,487 of JASVEL010013546.1, forward strand.
GATAATACCCCACTGCATAACAGTAATCTGTTTTAACAATGCAATGGAACATACGTCCGGGTAAGTGACCTTGCCCGTCCTCACGGGAGGGGTCACGTTGGAAACAACTTTTCATGTGATAGATTAGGAGACGACATACAATGTCATCCTAATGCGCCCATGGATACATGCCATGCGAGCAGTCCCCTCGAGCCTGTACCAAGTGGTGAAGTTCCCTACACCATGGGTAATATTCAACATCAAGGGCGAACCACGTACCACAGAAGAATGTTACAAGATAACCCAAGACTGCGCCCACACCCGACAACTAAGTAGAGAAGCACGAAATCATAATAATTAGTCGTGTTGGGGACTAAAACCAACCCGACGGCAGATACCATCAATGATCCTGACATTATGGAAGCTTGTAAAGCAACGATCGAAGATCTCTATCCAATCCTAATGGATAGCAACAACCACGGAAAGAAAGCCTACATCGTACATGGGCTCGCCAACCCAAGTAAGTATCGTGAATTCTTAACTAACTATGCATACCTATTCGCCTTTTCCCATGAAAATATGCCAGGGATTTTGCCAAATATCGCTACCCATAAGCTAAACTTCGACCCGCTATACCCGCCGATATGGAAAATCAGAAGAAAGTTCAATATTGCAATCAATAAAGCAGTCCGCGAGGAAGTAGACAAACTACTTGCCAACGGCTCTATCAGGGAGTCAAAATATCCTTAGTGGGTCGCCAACGTTATCATGGTCAAAAAGAAAAATGGGAAGTGGAAAATGTGCGTGGACTTCACCGACCTGAATAAAGCGTGCCCTAATGACTCTTTCCCCCTTCCACACATCGACCAGTTGATCGACGCCACTACAGGACACGAACTGCTGAGTTTCTTAAATGCATATTTCGGTTACAATCAGATCCAGATGGGCGAGGAAGACCAAGAGAAAACAAACTTCATCACGCACCAAGGAACCTACTTTTACAAAGTGATGCCCTTTGGGCTAAAAAATGCAGGGGCCACATATCAAAGACTGGTCACCAAGATGTTCAAAGAACAACTCAGTAAGACCATGGAAGTTTACATCTATGACATGCTAGTGAAATCCACGAAAAGGGAGGATCATATCAACCACTTAAAAGAAATATTCGGAATACTAAAAAGTATAGAATGAAGATGAATCTCGAGAAATGTGCTTTTGGCATGGTTTTAGGGAAGTTCCTAGGGTTTCTCGTATCCCAATGAGTCATCGAAGTCAACCCCAACCAAATCAAGGTGATCGCCTCAATACCCGAAGTGCTAAACAGCAAAAAACAGGAACAAAAACTAACGGGCCGAATAGCCACCCTTTCTAGATTCATCTCACGATCCTCTGACATATGCCACAAATTTTTCAACGTACAAAGAAAGGACAACGGGTTCTAGTGGAACAAGGAATGCATCAAAGCCTTACGAGAACTAAAAACATATCTGTCGTCACTACCACTGCTGGTCAAAGCAAATCCAGGCAAGCCTTTACTGATATATCTGGTCGTATCGGGAAGTCACCGTCAGTGCAGTGTTGGTTCGTGAAACGGAATGTAGGCAATCCTCTATCTATTATATTATCAAAACTTTGGTAGACGCCAAAACACGGTACCCATACCTCGAAAAATTAGCTCTAGCACCAGTCACAACTTCAAGAAAGCTCAGACCCTATTTCCAATGCCACCCCATTAAAGTGGTGACCACATTTTCCTTAAGAAGCATACGGCATAAGCCCGAATGATCGGGCCGACTCGCCAGATGGGCCATACATCTCAACGAGCATGATATCTCGTATATCCTAAGGACCGCCATCAAGTCACAAGTCCTTGCTTACTTTGTGGCCGACTTTAGCGCAAAAATACTACCAGAGGCAGAAAAGAAAGCTCTACACTCCACCTCAAATACCGACCTCTAGGCTCTCTACATGGATGGAGCCACTAATTCCTCGGGATCGGGGCTAGGACTCGTCCTCGAAGTCCCCATGGGCGAAATCATTTGCTAGTCCATACGATGCCCCTAGATGACTGACAACGAGGCAGAATACGAAGCTGTTATTGTAGGTATAAGGCTGGCCATCAAATACAGGGCCCGTCGACTCGTCCTTCACTGCGACTCTCAGCGCGTGGTAAATCAAGTCAACGGGACTTACAAAATAAATGAACATAGATTGCAGAAATACCTGGCAGAAATTCATAGGTTGATGGCCCAACTCGACGAGTGCCGGTTCGAGAAAGTTCCTAGAGCATAGAATGCCAAAGCAGATGGTCTAGCAAAACTAGCTGCTGCCACCACAAGCCTTGACAAATAAAGTGTCGTTACTCTCCTGCACTCGGCAATCGATCATGCAGAGGTACTCTTCTTAAATTTAACCTGGGACTGGCGCAAGCAGTTTTAATCATACTTGCAGGAATGAACTCTCCCGCTTGATAAAAAAGAGGCAAAGAAGCTTCGTGTACATGCCGCGAGATATTGCATGATAAACCACAAGCTCTACAAAAGAACCTTTGTAGGACCCTTGGACAAGTGCCTAGGCCCTAATCAAACAATGCCAATACTTGAAGAAGTACATGATGGCCATTGCGGCGCCCATACGGGCAACCACGTACTCGTATGCTGTCTGATACGTGCTAGATATTACTAGCCTACAATGAAGAAATATGCCGCATAATATGTCGGTCGATGCGAAAGATGCCAAAAGTTCGCACCCATGATACACCAACCGGGAGAACCCCTCCATTCGGTCACTTCTCCTTTGGCGCTTCATCAAATGGGGAATGGACATAGTCGACCCGCTACCTGCCGGATGCAAAAAGGTATGTTTTTTATTAGTTTTAACTGACTATTTCTCCAAGTGGGTGGAAACAAGTGCATATGCCCAAATACGTGAACACGAGATTATAGCCTTCATATGGAAGAACATCACCTGCCGCTTCAGCAACCCTAAAGAAATCACATGAGACAACAGGCGACAGTTCACCGGTCAGAAAATGATCGAATTCTTTGACAAATGGCACATCAAACGGATACTCTCCACACCGTATCATCCTGCCGCCAATGGTCAAGCAGAGTTATCTAACAAGACCATACTGAATATATTGAAAAAGAAGCTTGAAGACGCCAAAGGGCTATGGCCGGAACTGCTACCAGGGGTACTATAGGTGCACAGGACCACCCCTTAATCTTTAACGGGAGAAATGCCATACTCTCTAGTTTACGAAACTGATGCCATCATACCAGTTGAAGTAGGCGAACCAAGTTTGAGGTACTCATATATGAGCGGAGCAAAAAATTATTAGAACCGACTCCAGGACCTCGATAAAGCCTAGGAAAGGAGGGAAATAGCCCACATTAGGATGGTGGCCCAAAAACAGCAAATCGAAAGATACTACAATAAGAGGACCAAAATCCGGCCACTCAAAGTAGGAGGCTACCTCCTCAAAGCCAAGACCTTGGCATCTAAGGATCCAAGCGAAGGAAAACTGGGTACCAATTGGGACAGGCCATATAAAATTACTGCGACAACAGATAAAGGGTCGTTTCAACTGGATATAATGGAAGGGAAAACACTCCAAAACAACTGGAATATCTCTCACCACAAGTATTTCCATTTTTGAAGAGCATCCCCCGAGTCGTACTCTTTTTCCCTTATCCGAGTTTTGTCCCAATCGGATTTTCTCGGAAAGGTTTTTAACGAGGCAACGATCGAGATGCTCAGAAATACTCACGAGGCAAGTTTGATACGCCGGTTACTCTGCAAGCCAGCACAACAAGCATGCCAAAGGGACTAAACCAACATCCATCTCCAATGTATGAAAGGCTATGACCATCTCCAATGTATGAAAGGCCACGACCATCTCCAATGTATAAAAGGCTACGACCATCTCCAATGTATGAAAGGCTACGACCATATCCAATGTATGAAAGGCCACGACCATCTCCAATGTATGAAAGGCTACAGACATCTCCAATGTATGGAATGCTATGGCCATCTCCCATGTATGAAAGGCCACAGCCATCTCCAATGTATGAAAGGTCACGACCATCTCCAATGTATGAAAGGCTACAACCACCTCCAATGTATGAAAGGCCACGGCCATCTCCAATGTATGAAAGGCGACGACCATCTCCAATGTATAAAAGGCCACAACCATCTCCAATGTATGAAAGGCTACGGCCATCTCTAATGTATGAAAGGCCATGACCACCTCCAATGTATGTAAGGCCACGACTATCTCCAACGTATAAAAGGCTACGACCATCTCCAATGTATAAAACGCTATGACCATCTCCAATGTATGAAAGGCCACGATCATCTCCAATGTATGAAAGGCCACGACCATCTTCAATGTATAAAATGCTACGGCCATCTCCAATGTATAAAAGGCTAAGGCTGTCTATAACATATGAAAGGCTAAAGTCGTCTACAACGTATAAAAGGCTAAGGCCGTCTATAACATATAAAAGGCTAAGGCCGTCTACAACGTATAAAAGGCTAAAGCCGTCTATAACATATAAAAGGCTAAGGCCGTCTACAATATGTAAGAGGCTAAGGCTAGTATCAACGTAATCAACTCGGTTCGATTACGATAAGTCAACTCGACACGGTCGAGATCATTAAATGGTTATGATCACCTCAAAACGAACAAACAGCTAAGGCCAGTGTCATAGTAATCGACTTGATTTGATTACGATAAATTAATTCGACACGGTCGATATCATTAAATAGTTACGACCACCTCAAAATGAACAAAGGCCTAAGGCTAGTATCATTGTAATCAACTCTGCTAGATTAAGACAAATCGATTCGACACGATCAAAATCACTAAACGGTCCCAATCATTCCAAGATAAGCAAATGGCTAAGGCAATTTTCATACTAAGTCGACCCAGCTCGACTACGACAAATCAACTTGACAACGATCGATACTACGTATACTGCTACGACAAGCACGCAAATAAAAAGGTAGAATGAATACCAAAATAATGACTTCCATTTTCTCCAAAAAGAAAAGTATACATTTACAAAAGGTCCTATTTATAAGGCTACAAAATTACAACAACAAAATAAACACACATCTTAGCCGCCGCCACCTTGTTTGTCGTCGCCAGCCGAACTGTTGCCTTGCTCACTACCGCCTTCGGCCCGAAATACCATAGAAATCCAGGACCTAGTAGCCAGTTGGTTCACATCTGCAAAGGGATAGCCCGCCAGGCCCGGGGAATCAGGGTTATACTCATGAGCTTCTCGGGCAACCTGAACCAAACAACATTGGTCCTCAACCTCTACCTCAGTAGCCCGTCCAGTGGAATGTAAATCTTAAACAACTGCCAGCTTGGCCTCAGCGTACACCTACATATCGTGTGCCTTGCTAGACACATCGTCGGCCAACTCGATCACTGCTGTCTGCTGAAAAGCATCAACTTCATCCGCCTTTGGCGTTGAGCTTGGCGGTTAGGGCATCACCTTTGGCACACAATTCAGCGGCCTCCGCCAATGCCCCACGGCCAATCTCCAACTCATCCTCCTTCGACCGAAGAAGCTTCCGACTGCTCCAAGCCCGCGCAAAATACCTGAAACTGCGGGTCCTGGGCATATATTTCCACCAATGTCTGGTGCTTAGCTCGACAATCTTTATACCTTTTTACTACCCTCCTAAGGGTGACAGTCTTTTTTTGAGCACGCCGGCCCCTCTCCACTTCCAAAATGAGGGTCTAAAGAGAAAAATACAACACAAGTTAGGATACACCTAAGGCTCGTTCTAAGAAACGAAAAAAGCAAAGCATACCTGCAAAGCTACACCGGGGACTCATCGGCATAAAAACCTATCACTGACATCCTTTAGAGTCTCTCTCTTGGTAGCCGCGCAAAGCAAAGTCATATCCGTCGTCGCCTGATCACTCTCCAGCAACAGTTTATATCCGATCAGGATCATAATTCGACAGTTAGGCCCAGCTGCCGCCATCTCCACTCGAGCGTGATCCCCTTGCGGCATGTCCGCAGTTATGAGAGCCCGCTCGGAACCTGCTCTTCCCTTGTAAGCAACCGTCTTGGAAGCAGTCAGCGTGTCATCTCCTTCGCACTCAGGGGAATAATATCAGGTACAACTCCCCTCAAAATAGCTGACCTCTCCGAGCGAATGTCATCGTCCATCAAGACCGGCCTCGACTCTAGACGGCGTACATTCGCCCTTTTATGCTCTACGACTATTCTTTTGCCGAGAAGCAACCGATGCCTTTTTCACTCCGGCGGCTCTTTGCCTTCAGAAGCCTCCTCTTCGGCATGAGGAGATGGAGGTGAACGAGTCATCTCATTCGTTGATTCGACCACCGGCACGACCTAAGGCCGAGTAGCCTCAGGAACGTCCTCGCCAGAGGGTTCCTGAGGTGTATATCCACCCTCGGGCCAAGCAGCATCGGGAATATCCTCGCTAGAGGGCTCCAAAGTTGCATACTCGCCCTCAGGATGAGCAACTTCAGGAACATCCTCATCTGAAGGCTCTTGAGGCACATACTCATCCTCAGATCAGTCCTCGTTGCCAAATGGGCTACAACATTTCGTCTTCCTCTCCTTTGGGGGGCGCTACAAACTGCCAAAATAAAGTAAGTCAAGCGACAACACTTGAAAATAGAATTTCCAAATTAGAAGTCGGTGTAATACCTAAAGGGCCGTATCAGGTGATGGATTCTGCCTACGTCCGGCATTCCTCTGCGAAAGCGATCACTCTCCCCACCTACGACCTTATATCTGGTACAAGTCGGGGTAGAGAAACCCTAGCTGCAAAAAGGGAAAAGCAAGGAAGTCACAAAGGCTGAACGGATGTAAGTGATGAAAAGTATTAAGTATATATAGTAGCACTCATGTTCTGGATTCCACACTTCTGGGAACCTTCTAAGGTCGAAACAAGGTCCGCTATTCGGACATAGAAATATTTAAGCCAGAAGCGATGATTACGCTTGTCATCCGCCTGGATGACTAGGCCTTTCGCGCCTTGGTTCTTCAACTGCAACATCGATCCCCTCATAAAACCAAGGCTAAACAGTTGCAGCAGGTGATGGATCGAGACGTCGGGTTCGGCCCGATCAGCGTAAGTGGTCAATATGTGACACACTTTCCATGTGTATGCACTGAGCTGACTCGGGCAAACATTGTAGAAAAGAAAAATCTCCTCTAATAGAGGGTACATTGGGAGGCCACACCCGATCAAAAAGGGGTAGTCATAAAAAGCACAGAACCCCGGTCTGTGTACGTTAGCAAAATTCTCTTCGACCGCCTCTATGACAACTGTATCAGGGATTTGGCATGCCACCCGCAAATTGTCCAAATATGAATCAAGGAACTCAGAATGGTTCCCTGCAGGAGTTGGGCATCGTTTTGGAAAATCCCTTCGAGCATGAAGCTCTCGGGGAAGGACGTTGTCCACAGTGAGGGGAATGAGGGGTCTTTGAGTCATTTTCCCACCACCCGAAGATGGTGGAACCCTAGAGGAGGACTTGTCTATATCCCCCCTACTTTGTTGGCCTCGTCTTGCCATAATCAGTGTGTATCTACGAATAAATATGTCAACAATTAGGGAAACTAACTTCAAAGAAGACTCGAAGGATTCAACACAAAGGTTACTAGGATCCCTAACAAAAGATGAAAATAGGAAAAGAGAGTCTAAGAAGTTCAAAAGATAGTAGAAATCAAACCCTTCCCCTATTTATAGAGCCTTGATACACGAGAATCGAAGAGCCAGGCGTCAGAAAAGGGGCGGGAAACCAAAACGTCAAATCGCCCCCTGATCTGTCTTGGGAGCAGTTGTAATCATGATGCATGGCAGTGACGTCAATTCAAAAAGTAAACCACGTGTCAATACGTATGCGACGCCACGACAGATCGACATTTACACCCATTGAAGACATACGTCGAGTACGCCTCCAACGGGCGGAGGGACAAACTGTATGGGGTCAAATATGGCTTGACCGTAGGGGGCCGAGCGCAGCTCTCCCCACGACCACAAAATGATAAGGCTACGACCCCTTCCCTACGTCTCTTACAGCGAGGGTGCAATATAGATGTAATGGCACCAATGACGACGTGTGTATATAGACGTCCCCCCTGAAAGGGCGTCAACGGCTCCTCGACGGATTATAATTTTAGTAAGGAAGCCCCACCTTTATATAAAGGGAGGCTTCCCTGCTGTAAATGGGCATGTGTTATTATCTAATAGTACAATTTCTATCATACTCTCTCTATCATTCTCCCTAAATTGTGATCAGCAATTATCTTTACAAGTTCCTCATCCTTGCAAATATATATATATATATATATATATATATATATATATATATATATATATATATATATATATATATATATATATATATATATATATATATATATATATATATATATATATATATATATATATATATATATATATATATATATATATATATATATATATATATATATATTATCATACTGATTCCATATTTAAATTTATTATATTTGTTTACGATTTACCCCTTTCATATTTTTTATTGTTAATAGCTCATAAAGTAACCAATAACTTTTGAGTCAAATAACACTCTTCATAGTTAGATCAATAACTTTTAAGTCAAATAACACTCTTCATAGTTAGATCTGGAACATACCAAGAAGGTAAAATACCAGGAAGGTAAAGAAAAGAGACGTGGGCGAAGTTGTGTTATTAAACTATTTCTCTTTTTTCTTTTTTTCGTTTGTGAATGTGTGTGTAAATAGTGGATGAAAGACGAACACGAAAGGGGTTCCCGAGGAGTATGGAGATGGAGGATAAGAAGTTTCAAAAGGTGTAGAAAAATGAGGATGGGTAAAGGGCAGAAAGTTTGGTAGAAAAGTACGCACTCATCAATAATGAGGCTTTTATTTGGCAAACAAAAATTGAATTCGAAAGCTGTAGTTTTTTGAAGTGTTCTCTTTTCTTTCTTTAATTTATGACATGTTTCTTATATGAGTTGGAGTGTGTTATACACAACTTATTCGAAGTGGTAAATGCTTATTAGAGCATCTCCAACATTGTCCCATTATTCGTAACAGGGTAATTTTTGGGGAAATTTTACTCCAATCCTTCCTATTTTTGTCTCCAAAATGAGGAATAAATAGTGTTCCCTTAAATATGGGATACACTATTCGTCTTTTCCATTATTATTCGTCAATTTTTTATTATTATTTAATTTTTTATTCTATCTCTTTATATTCATTTAATTATATTTATATAATATTTTTATAATATTAATATTATATCTTAACTTTGGTGATAATTTTGATAATTAGCTTTCTTGCATTTATTATTTTTATGTAAAATTATAAGTTATTTTTTATTATAAGTTATAATTGTACAAAAAATATATAATTATCTCAACAAATGATGATGCAAATATAAAATATTAGATGTTGCTAAAATCAAAAGGTGCGAATATAAAATATTAGATGTTGCTAAAATTTTAAAGCGGAGATTGAAAATACATTAAATAAAAATTCATTAAAATTATCGTTATGTAATAATATATTTTTGGTTAATCTTATATTGCAATAATTTATCTTTTATTTGAATTATCAGTTAATCTATAATAATTGCTTACAAACTATATTATTTAAAACTTTGTGAAATTGTTTTAATTGTGGAAACTACAAATTAATAAAAATAAAAGATAGAATTTGTTTAATTGAAATTTAAAAATGATATTGAAATGAAAGACAATAATATAATATAGAAGATAGAGAAATATTTGGGAAAAAAAATAGGGGAATGGTTGGAGTAAGTTGTCTCCAAAATAGAAAAATTCTCATTTTCAGGACAAAAAAGGGATAAAGGTGGGAGATGGCCTAACATATGTCTTGTATGTACACTTCGTAAAATTTTACCGGCCAAAAATTAATTGTCAATTGGCCAAACACACAGGTAGTGGGGGAGGCAGGATCTCCACGATGGGAGTTTAATTTTTTAGTTTTTTGTACCTAGTGGGAATTGAACCCATTACCTTATATAAATTTTAAACCCCCTTGACCACTAAACTACACTTTTGGATATATAAAGGTAAAAAATAAATTTTGCCTTATATATACAATATAATTTTTCGGCGAAGGATATTCGGGTGAATACCCTTGCGCCCCTAAATCCGACCCTGATTACAGGTGCAATATATATGAAGATGTGGATCTTTATCTCTTATAGGTTTGGAAAAATCTTGATATAGTCATAAATACCTAGTTCTAGGTTTATCAACAACAATAATGTCTCAGCATGTTATGTTCTTATGGGAGGAACACGATATAATATTTCCGTTAGACCTTTGATTAAAAAAAAAAGAATTCTAAACATATTTGAAAAAATGCAAAAGTAAAAACAGCTATGACGAAAATCTGAAGAAAAAAGAGTATCGCCAGCAAAATTAGTAAAGAGAACTATAGTAAAAAAAACGAAAAGAAGTAATAATACTGATAAAGAGAAAAGTGAGTAGATACGTCTATAAACTATAATCAATCTGTAGAACTTATCTTTTAAGTTTTTGGTATCACATTCTTTTCACATAAGATACGAGATGTGAGCCTTTATTTTATTTACAACACTCCAATACGATGTATGATATTAATTATATCGCCGATCTTCCGATTTGCGTAGATTATTGACTCAAGATACTTGAACCTTTCAGTCCTAGATATATAATAACCCGGTCGATCATTTTTAAAATTTACACCCCGATTCTCAATTAACTTCTTTCCCTAAGTTCATTTCTGCTATTTTGGTTTGTCGGGATGTTCGGTTCTAGAATTCGGAGTGTTTTGGGACACATAGTCCCTAAATGAGGGCCTACTAGTTGAAAAATGGTCCTTATTTGTAACAGTATTAAGGCGACCCCGGAACGGAAATCTGATGGTTCTGTTAGCTCCGTTAGGTGATTTCGGGATTGGGAGCGTGTTCGGAATGTATTTTGGAGGTCAGTAGCTCATTTAGGCTTGAAATGCCGACGTTTGAAATTTTTGAAAATTCGGTCATTAGGTGAGATTTTTATCCGAGTGTCAGAATGGAATTCCGATAGTTGAAGTAGCTTCTTTAGGTTATTTTGGTTATGTCTGCAAATTTTCAGGTCATTCGGACATCGTTTGGTCGGGGTTTTGATAGAATGTAGGTTTCGGAAGTTTTGGTTGAAACTTAGGCTTGAATCCGCCATGATTTGATGATTTTTGTGTTTAATGATATGTTTTTATGATTGGAACAAGTTTGTATGGTGATTTGGAGTAGGTTGATGGTTTTGTTTGAGGTCCCGAGGGTCTCGGGGGTGTTTCCGGGGGTCAAAAGGACCATTTTGAGTTGGTGAACATGTCAGATTTGCTGTCATGAGTGTTGCAGACGATTGCTCTATGCGATAGCAATAGGGTGATGCGATCGCATAGAAGGTTTGGGAGGAGGCTCAGATTTATTCTATGCGATCGCGTAATGGGTGTTGCGATCGCATAGTTGTGAAGGTTTGTTCTCTGCAATCGCAGATTGTACTATGTGATCACATAGTGTAAGGGTTAGGGGTCCCAAGGTCCTATTTTTTGTTCAATGCGATCGCGGATTTGGAAATGCGACCGCATAAGTCTGTTTTATAAATCAATGCGATCGCAATGTGATGTGTGCGATCGCATAAGGTAAATTTGGAGGCAAAAAATTTGGTTCTATGCGATCGCAATAAGGTTGATGCGATCGAATAGAGTAATTCACTGGGCAGACAGAATCAATTGTAAGACATTTCATCCGCGAGGGTTCCTCCATTTTTACTCAAACTCAAGCTAGGGAGCTTGGTTTTGGGTGATTTTTCGAGTGTTTTTCAGAGCCAATTGTTGGATAACAATTTCTTACTCCCGTATGATTATTATTCATTAATCTAAACTCAAATTCTTCCTTTAATTTCGGATTTTGGGTGTAATTTGGGGTAAGTTTCTTAGAGCAAACTTTGATGATTTGGAGGGGCAAACGAACTTCGATTTTGACAAATTTTATATGGTTAGACTCGTAAGAGTACGAGGGTTCTGAAAATATAAAAATATTTTTATTTCGAGCCTATGGTTGGAGGTGTATTTTGGTCATTTTACTTATTTTCGCGCTGTAACTTTAATTTTAACAGTGTAATTAGTTACTTACGATAATATTTACACTATGTAATTGGTTTGAATAGATTTGGACCACTTAGAGTCGGATACTCGTGGCTAGGGCATTATTTCTTAGCTGCTTTGTACCGTGATTGAGGTAAGTTGCTTGTCCAACCTTGTGTGGGGGACCTTTTCCCTAGGATACATTATGTGTTGATTTAAACGCCTTGTGCACGAGGTGACAGGCGTGTACTTGTGCAAATTGCTGAAAATCCACTTTACTTGAATTGTTCAATCGGTGCTATCTGTGTTATTTGGCAGGTTAATTGCAAGGCTTATACTGTGTTAGCTAGAGAAGCGTGATTAGATAGGATTAACTGTCTAAATGCCTATTTGTCTTAATTGAATTTCATGGAACCTGTTGAGATTGAATTTAATTGTTAAATCGTAGGAGTATATTTCATTTTTCACTGCGTATTCTCTTTGTTTGATTGTGTTTGTTATGTGGACTGCGGATTCAATTCCTGGAGCTCCAAAAGGACTGCGGGTTCAAGTCCCGGAGATCCTGGTTACTGATAAAAGGACTGCGGGTTCAAGTCCCGGAGATCCCGGTTACTGATAAAAGAATTGCGGGTTCAAGTCCCGGAGATCCTGGTTACTGATAAAAGGACTGCGGGTTCAAGTCTCAGAGATCCTAGTTACTGATTTAAATGGACTGTGGGTTCAATTCCCCGAGATCCTGTGCTACTAAGTTAAATAGACGGCGGGTTCAATTCTCGGAGATCCTGTGCTATTGATTTTGTACTTGTTGTAATAATTTTTCCTTGTTAGTGTAACCGTAGATGATTTGTAGTTGCTACCTTCTTTTGCTGTTATTTCAGATTTATTCCTGCTTTACAGTGTTCAATACTTTATTATTATTATTATTCTCGGTAGGGCCCTGACCTTCCTCGTCACTACTCCATTGAGGTTAGACTTGTCATTTAATGAGTACCGCCATGGTGTACTCTTGCTACTTTTCTGCACACTTTTTTATTGTGCAGATCCAGGTCCATCTGATTAGGCACATTTCCAGTTGTCAAGACCCTAGTTCACCAATCGTGAACCTGTCATGACGGCACCTAGTCTTCGCGACTGGGTAAGCCTAACACGATATGAAATATACACGTTCATGAATGTTAAATGAGAAAATAGCGGAAAACGTTATTAATGGAATGTAACAAGTGCCGCTTAGCACATACATTCATCAACCACTCCATATAGAATACTACCAAGACGCGGAATACCACGAGTAACATAGACTAAAAAGGGAAAGTACAACTGTGGCTCTATACATCAAGAGTGTCTAAAACAATAAAATGAGGGAAAATAACTACTATCACTATGAGAATAGAAGGAGACCCTCCGGATCCGCGGACGTGGCAGATGATACCTCAAGTCTCCTGAAATAGTGCTAAATCACCTGAGATGAGCCTGACCCGATGTACCTGGATCTGCTCAACAAAAGTGTGCAGAAGAGTAGCATGAGTACACCACGACAATACTCAGTAAGTGCCAAGCCTAACCTCGATGGAGTAGTGACGAGGAAGGTAAGGGCCCTACCGAAAAAACAATAACATAATGATCAAAACAGTAATAAGGAGTGTGAGCACATGATTTTTGCACTAAGCATTTAAATTCCAAAATTAAAATAAATATGTTTTTGAGTGCAATTACTTGCTTTGCTTGAAATTAGTTATATTTTTGTGTATTTGAATAAGTAAGAAATTAGAAAAAATCAAAAAATAGTAGTAATTAATTTGTTAGTTAATTAGAAAATTAGTAAAAATAGCTTAAGTAGTAAAAATTAGGAAAAAATAACAGAAAATTACCAAAAAATACTAGAAAATTAGAGTAGGTAGTAAATTAGGATTTATAATTTTTCATAAAAGAAAAGAAAAAAAAGTATAAAAAGAAAATACATAAAAATAAGTTAATATCAGAAAATACAAAAAAATTTGGTATTGTGTTAGGCTTGGGCTGATTTGAGTTAAAAGAATTGGCCCAAAGTTTTGGCCCAGTGAAGTGGCCCGTTGATCTGTGGAGAGATTCAATCTCATCCGTCCATCAAGACAGATCCGACGGTCGAGATTAATGGCAGGATTATTAGGGTTAATTAATTAAGAGAAGCGATCTGGGCCGTCCGTTTAAGTTGATCTAACGGGTGATGACCTTAGTCTCATGAACGACAATACTACGTCGTTTTAGTAACGCCTCCCTGAGCCGTTGATCATCATCAAATGAACGGCTCAGATTATCTTAAATGACCGGCCTATAAAAGGCTTTGGTCCGAGAACCTGGGTCATTTTTACAACCCTAATAGACTCAGCCGCCCCTGTATCTCTCTCACTTCGTCTCCTTCATCCTCAGCGGCCATGGCGGCCACCACCTTCCACGGTGGTCGCCGGCCTCCCTTACCTCTCCCATCTTCTTCTTCTTTCTCTTCACTCATAGCACACCCAAAAACCCCAGAAAAATACCCCGTTCTTAAAAGTCCCGGTCACCGGAGTTACACCGGTGACCACCAAAGTATGAGAATCCACCTCAAACTAATGCCATTCGAACCCTTTTTCTGAGATCTACCCACTCATACCACTGGCTACCCTCGAATCTTCCCGTATCGCCTCAAATATCCAAAATAAGGTCGTCGGAACCCTAACTCCGGCGACCCCAAATTCAACCCCAACCAAGATCCTCCCTTTTCCTCACCCAAACACCACCCCTGCAACTCAGATCTCAAAAAGGCCTCGTCTTTAGGTCTGAATGAAAATCAGAAAAGAAATTGAAAAAAAAGGAGATACCTGGAAAAGAATAAAGAAAGAAACAAGAAGAGAGAATAAAGAAGAAAAGAATTCGTGAGAGATTGGAAAAAGAAAAGAGTTAGGAAGCTCGGGGGACCGGCCCCGCAAGCTAAGTCCCTCACCCTTTAGTTTTCTTTAGTTTAATAGGATTGTTTGTGATTTCTTACATGTTTTGGTCCTGTTTTCTGTTGATTTTTGTGTTTGCGTGTTAATTTTCGTCTGCTCTTGTTGATATTCTGTTTCTCTTCTTTTTATCTCATGTCCTGAATATCTTCGCCTCTAGCATGTTCATCTCCTTTTCTGATTAATGATTTGTCCGTGATTTGGCTCTGGTTGATTATGTTCCCATGATTCTCTTTGGGCGAGTCTCTGATATTTAGTCATAAGGTTGCTTAATCTGTTAGTGATAAGATTCTGTTTGATGTTAATCTCATGTTTCTTTGTTTCAAGTCATGTTATGTTTCTGATTAAGTCAAAAGAGTTGCCCTGATTCCATTACAGTCCCTGATTTGTTTAGCTCTCATAGTCTAGTTGACCTTTCTTCTACTGCCGTGCATGTTTAACTTTTGTTTCCTTTCCATCTTTTAAGTTGATGTCCTGACTGTTCTTCCTTGTGTTTTCCTCACTATAGCTAGAATTCTCTTGTTTATCTTGCAACATTTCATCTTTGAAATTAGATACCTCTTGTGACTCCCTTCATGCTTTAGCTTAGTTGTTTAACTCCCAAGTAGGGCTTGTTCTATTCAACTTGTCATGTTTTCTATTGTTCTCTTTTCTTAGCAAGATTCTTGAGTAAACAGTTTGATTCTCATGTCTACCTAAGGGCTTTTACCCTAATAACATCCTCAATGGTCATTCACATGCATTTTTTTTATTATCTTCTCTGTGTCCTTCTGTTCTACATCCTTCATCTTGTCTTTCATGACTTGCATTGAAAATGGGTAGGTAAAGTGGTTCTAAGTGATGCCATAGGTCCTCTGATTCTTGTGAGCCATGCTTAATCTTTCATGTTGACTGTTTTGTGAGAATTTAGTGTCTATGTACCTATAACCATGATTGCTAAGTAGGTTTTTGGCTTTCCAGTGAATTACTCAATATGAAATTGATTGTAACCCATGCCTGCTTAATGTTTAATTAACACTGTACCACTTGAAATTGAGTTTGTAAGTCTGATTAATTAAAATTCAACATTATCCAACTCCTTTTCTGAATTCCGATTAGTTGATAAACATCTTTGGTTTCATGTGCTTATGTGTGCAATTGCATGTTAAAATGGCTAGGTTTGCAATAGTTTGGTATTAAGTATGAGCACTGTTATTGTCTATTATGCTTAGGAGGATTGGTTATAGCTGTTAGTACTAAGTTCCTTGGAAGTGGTTAGTTTTTAAATAGGATAAAACACTGAAAATGATCATAATTAGGCTATAGGTTTAATAATTGGCCTAAGAATGGTCAACCCTGCAAAGGTTTGACCAATTCTGTGAGCCCTAACACACAGCTCACTGTTTAACAGTGGCTGGTTGTGCAAAGGGGCTATGTCTGCAAATGCAGACTAGCCCAGGCTCTATATTGAGCCCTGGTTTCCAAATAGACCCCCGGCATCCTTCCCTCCAAGAACTTCCCACCTTGCTCTTGGGAACAGTGGCTGGTTGTGCAAAGGGGCTATGTTTGCAAATGCAGACTAGCCCAGGCTCTATATTGAGCCCTGAACAGCAAAGTGGCCAAACCTTAAAGGTTTTGGGCCTAGCTGTTCAGTATATGGCTTTAATAGCCCAAGCTAAGTCTCAACTTGAGACTGGCTAACTTTTAAATAGGTTAAGCATAATAACAAAGCAGGCTATGCCTGCAATTAGCTTTAATTAAGAATGAATTGGTCTTAATTGACTGGAATTAGTTAAAAGTGGCTAAAATTGAAATAGTTCTTAGAAATAAATCTGGCCAGCCCTTAAATACTAATGCTAGGGCTGGCTATTAGTTAAATAGTGCAAAACAAGCTGAAAATCTGCCCTAGGCAGGCCAGTAAATCAGCAGTGCCCTTAGGGGCATAATTGGGTATTAAAAAGGTAAAATAGTAACTAGTAAGAACTTAGGAGGGTAATAGAGACATTTATGCTCCTGATTTCTGCAATTTTGCAGAGATTTAGGGGTATAATGGTCTCCTAAAAATGGGAAATCTGTAAAAATCTCAAACCCTTAGGGATATACTAGTAAAAACCCATAAAAGGGAATCTTTAGAACCTTCCAGCACATGCTGGAAGGGTTTTGGTAACTGAAAATGGGACTTAAGTGTAGATTTAATAAATTTAGGAGGGGGAGAAGTGGGAGAAAATCCCATAACTTTCTCCCCAAGCTTCAGCTTTAGGATAACTATAAATACACCTTCAAAGAGCTGAAAAAGGGATTCCACTAGAAAAATTTGAGTGAATATTTGGGGTTCCAAAATCTGAGTAATATTAGCAATATATTTGGGGTTTCAAGCTTAAGTAATCTGAAAATATATAGGCTGTTATAATTAGCAATACAACAGTAGAATTTTCTGGGTTTCCTATCCGATTTCATTGGGTTATCTACCTGGGTCTTCTCTGTTTGCTGTGGACTTTGCTACTGCTGTGTGCTGTGCTTCCTTTTCTTCACTGTTGCATTCATTGCTGATTGAGCCCATTGCTGATTACTTCTCATCCCTTAGAAGTCATCGGATTTTCCTTGTTCATCCAGGTACACTTCTCTTACAAATGATGCTGTATTGCCGTATTGATGAAATAAAAAATGAAGATCCGGATTGAGTTTATGCTGATATATAGTTTGTAGTTTGAAAATTGTTAGTTTAAACTTGTAATTTGATTGTTGTAGCAGTAGATAGTGGTTGAAAAACGGAAACAAAAAATGTAATAGTTAATAGTATGGTAGTATAGTAGTAGTAGTAATTAGTACCTCACCTAGTTAATTAAGTAAAAATCTTAAAAAATGAAGTTAGATAACTATCATATGAGTCTCTAATAACAGAAGCTCGAATAAGAGTTAATTAGTATGCTGGCGAGATTAGCTCATTTTGTCAATATCCCTGAGATAGAATAGGAACTTACCATTGAAGTAACATTTAATGTAAAATTGGCTTTAGGAGCTTCAAGTGAATCTGGCATATCAGTATTAATAATGGAACAACGGCAATTAGGAATTCAGTATAAAAATGGAAGTGATCTAGTCTCTTAGTCATTTAGTGTAGTAATCGGTTAATCATGGTAAGTAAGTAGATTATAAACCGTATGGCTAAACCGTTCATTTATCAGTTTATGACTTCATCGTTAACATTGGTTAATTCTCAAAGACAAGGGCTAAAATAATCAATTAGTTTAATTCCCTCATTAATTAGTCTGTTAATCCATGCTCCCTGTATCTATAGATCTTGAACTTAAGGTTGGAATTTTGTGTATTGAATCTTCTCCTGCTGATTAATAAAATGTTCAAGTTTTTATCTCTTAACAGTGTGTATTTATTATACTGTTTCTGTTCTGTTAATTCATTTTGGTTTGGGTCCAAATCATATCGTGGGCCTGAACTATGGTACTATTCGACTGGGCTGCCCAAATACAAATCTGAAGACTGCCCGAACACATCCGGTACAAAGATGAAGAACCAGGCCCAATTAAATAATCAAACTCGACGGGCCTGGGATTCTTATTGTTGAGACACGATTAAGGAAAAAACAAATATAGAAAACATAGTTAAATATTAGTATCCTTTAATAAAAATTGGGACGAGCCTCGCCCGAATAACACCGGGGCCCCCATTTAGTAATGATATAAACGCAAATAGATCCGGGAAAGCTAATAGCCAATTCCATAGCTTTTCCCAAAAGATTTAAAAGCCGGTAGATGTTACTTTAGGGCACGATTTTACTATACCTTCCTATGAACGAGTGTGCATTTGGTGCGACTCAAATCCAAATCTCGGCAAAGCCGAAATACACCAAAAGTCATAGGCGTACTGGTTGCGGTATGACTCGAGGCGTGTTTCCGCAATGTCGCAAAATCCTAAAAAATGACATTTAACGTAAAAGCACATTATGTTGTTAAAATCTTATGATTGAGTCAAACAAAAGTCAAGAACGCCAGTGGAGCGACCGTGCTAAAACCACGGAATCCGGGAGTGCCTAACACCTTCTCCCGGGTTAACAGAGTTCCTTATCCGGACCTCCGCTTCGCAGACATTTTAAAGAGTCAAAATTCCTCGGATTCGGGATCAACCGGTGACTTGGGACACCATTGTCATTCCCAAGTGGCGACTCTGATTAATCTCTAATATATCCCGAACCGATTGTCCTTAAATTGGAAAAACTCCTTCCCTTACGTTATTTTATCCGTCTCGGGTAATTGAGCGTCGGGGTATACCCTACAAGTGTATTTATACACCTTACGCATGTTGGGGTAGTAAAAGGGGAGGTGTGACAATCCCAAATGGACAACCCTGAACTCCGGTTTCAGGGTTTAAGAACTCGAGCTCCTTAGAACTGCCGTTCGCGTTTTTTGTTTGACTTCATTATGTGATTTGAATAACATGCTATGTGCTTTATCGCTTTTGATATTATGTGAACCGTATATATAAAACTGTGCCGAAAACCCTTCTCTCTTCTCCCCCGGGGATGTGCTTACTGGTTGAGACTCCCCTTTCTGTTAAATGTCACCTTAAACTAAGAAAACAGAGGCCGGATAAGTTACAAAGCCGATTGACTCCGCGGGTCACCGGTACGTAGCCCCTCCTCGATTCGAGTTGTCCGCTCGGGTACACGGTCTAGCAATCCATGAAACCGTAAGATTTTGAACATAGGTCTAGGACGATTATTTGCATCATACTCGACTTAGGGGACTCAACACAGGGGTTGGGTCCGTCTAGGACAGGTGACCCGGTATTGAAAAGACCGAGCATGCTATGTGTTGCATTTTATTGTCCTTGATCGTTATGCGGACCGGCGAAAATTCCGAGATTGAAAAAATTATTGAAAAAGGAAAAAGAGAGAGAGGAAAATAATGATTTGTAGAAAATAGGTACATGGAAAATTTGAAAATTTGAAAAAATAGGGGGAACATGTTTTGTTTAAAATAATTGGTCAAATAATCTGACCGAACTACGCAGGTTTGATTCTCGCCATTAGGTGGGATACGTAGGCAACCCTTAAACGGGTCCAACCACACTTTTAGAAAAAAAAGACCAAAAAGATTTTCTTTTCAAATAATCGAGGTGATTGCTATTTTTGGAAATGGCCGAATGTTCCGAGAGGACGACGGAAGGCTGTTTTTGCAAAAATGGCCACTTCGAAAATCATTTTCATTTTTCTTTTATTCAAAAATTGAAAACTTGCATTGAAAAAGATTTTTCCTTTTTTTTGAATAAAATCACCTTAATAAATGTGCAGGACGAGCACGATGATGAATGAACAATTTTCCCTAAATAAAATCCCTTTGGAGCTGAGGTTATGGTGGCAGGACATGGGATCCGATGGTCAAGACTGGGTCAAAAAGTACTTGAAAGGCCTTACGGGGTTACTCGAAATAGTTCCTCGGGGTGATGTGATTAGAGCGTTGGTCTCGTTTTGGGATTCGGCACACAACGTATTTCATTTCCCAGATTTTGAGCTTACCCCTACTTTGGAGGAGATTGCCTTTTACATTGGGAAGACCGAGGTTCCGTTGAAAGGAAAATACCCGGTATCTCCGAGGATGGTGACAGTACATCGTTTCCTCGACTCTTTGAAAATCGCCCGGAATGTTCATAATGAAGATCTGGCCAATGGATTTTGTTCTTTAAGCTTCATCTACAACAGGTTTGGACACGTTGGGGGTTTTAACGACCCAACCAACAAGTTGTGTTGTAAGTCCAACCGGGCAAAATTGGAAGAACACCGGAGGTTCGCATTTTTGGTGGCATTTCTTGGAGTTGTTGTATTCCCGAGGAAAGATGGTCATATCAATATAAAAGTCACCGGGGTAGCTACCACATTGATAGTGCAAGAAAACTGTACCTTGGCCCCGATGATTGTCGCAGATATCTATCGTGCGCTGACTGTGTGCAAAGCAGGGGCTAGCTTCTTCGAGGGATGTAACTTGATCTTGCAAATTTGGCTAATCGAGCATTTGTGTCACCATCCTTCATTCTCGAGCTATGGTTCGGCCGATCGGACATGTTTGGAAGAGTTCAATGCGAGGACAAAAGAAGTAAGGTTGCCAGAGGGAGTCCAAGGTTGGATTGGGTATCTTCGATCACTAACCGACGGTCAAATTGATTGGACGTATGACTGGTTACCTCTTGACGAGGTGATATACATGCCAACAGAGGGATCGCCATTTTTGATCATGGGTTTGAAGAGTATACAACCTTATGCACCCTACAGAGCCCTGCGACAGTTGGGTCGGTGTCAGATTATTCCGAGAGATGGGGACCTCAGTGTGCAGGCCGTGGAGATTGGTCCAGACGGGCAATTCCCGGAAGCAAGAATCCGGCAAATATGGAATGAATGCCAAAATCCGAAGATTGATACTTGTGTGCCGAATAGAGCAAGAGGGGAGATATCACCTGGATACTCCACCTGGTACCGACGAGGGGTTGAACACGAACGTCTTTCAAAGAGACCTCACTTGCAAGACCTGATAGAGCAATCCGAGGAAAATCTGAAATGGGTGGCCAAGGAAAAAGAATATAAGGCCAAAATCAGTCTGTTGGAAGATAAACTGAGAAATCTTCATTTCGAAAGCGGCTTACAAGCGGCATCCGTTGAAGTGGAGAAGAAGCAGTTGAAGAAAGAGAATGAGATATTGAAAGCTCAAATGACTCAAATGAAAATTGCATCCGAGACCCCAGTTCGCTCGGCCTGGGATGAAAAGTTAATTGAGATTCTCCGGCGAAAGGTAAATGACTATAGCTTCGATTTGGATAAAACGGAGAAAGAGTTAGTCATGGCTCGGAAGCAAATGGACAAAGATGTTGAGAAGAGAGCCAAATTGGTTCAACAACTGCAAGACAAGCATGATGCTGAAGTAGTCCAGCTTAGAAAGAAAATAATCTCAGCCACGGCCAAAAGCAACAAGATTATCAAAGATCTTGAGGAAGAAAGAGAATATTGCTACACGACCATGGCTAGATTAAAATTGGAGCTACAACAGGTGCAAAAGGACAACCAACAGGTCTTGGACGCTCGCAATCAACAAATAAGCCGGTTATTGCAAGAAAAAGGAGTCATCAGAGAAAAGATTGTTCGCATCGCCCAGTACATCACCCGGAAGACTCAGCTTTGTGAAGATATGACTCGGAGGACTTTTGTATCTGCAGTGAAGTTTTTTGTACAACAAGTCATGGCCGACCTGGATAGGCTTCAAAGGGGTTTAGCATATAGGCCCGCGGCAAGGCCGAACGATGCCTCGCGGGCACTAGGTGCATTAATGTACTCTTAGGTCATGCATCATCTTTTATTTTTCCTTTTCTTAAACATCACTTTGTAATCAAGGTTTTGAATTATCAATGAGAAAACAAAGTGTTGTTACCAATTCTTTTACTTTATGGCATTTCTTTTGTATCCGCTAGGCAAATAAATAGGAGCGTAATTATGAAAACGACAAGAAAAAGAAAAAAAAAGAAAGAAAAAAAGAAAAGAAAAAGCAAGGAAAAGAAAAGAAAAAGAGAAAGCAAGAAAAGAGAAAAAGCAAAAGAGAAAAAGAAAAGAAGAAAAGAGAGAAAGAAAAAGCAAAAGAGCGGAAAAAGAAAAGATGATTGAAGTGAGCAGCAGCCGGGATGATGCATAACGACTCGAGCAAATGTGTTTGTTTTTAAAGTCGTTACATCTTATTCATACGCTAACAACTAACAAGTGTTGATGTTTGTGAGTCCAGATTTTCTAGGCAACCTGGCATACTGGCTACCCACCCATACAACACCAGGTACAAAAAGATGACAAAGGCTGTGTCCCGGGAGATCGAGGCAACCATTGTAGACCCTGCTCACGAAGAAGAGATCGTGGATGTGGCAGGGATGAAAGAAGAAATGTACAAGTTAAGACAGCAGATGGCTGAAATGTACCAGGCTTGGTCAAGAGGTCAACCACTACCGGCCTACCCTGCTAACCCTGCATATGTCCCTCCAGCCAATCCTAACCCAGAGCCACCAACGATGAACTCATCCTCTACCTACCCCGACTACCCTCACTACTATGCTTCCACCTCCCAAATGCCACCACCTCCAACCAAGCAAGTGCCACCTCCTGTACCACAAGTTGCTCCTGTATACGTGGCACCTCCGCCCGCTGTTATCCACAAGTCCTCTAGTAAACCAATGTTTCATATCCAGGATTCTCACTACTACCCTCCGGAGCCTACCTTCAGACAACACGAGTCTCACGCTCCTATGATAGAAGCAAGTGCCGGGCAGGAAGAGATGGCTCGGAAAGTAAAAAGTCTTGAGAATGCTTTCCGCAACATGTAAGGGCTAGGAGGGCAAGTAAGTGTAGCCTACAAAGACCTGTGTTTGTTCCCTGAGGTGCAGCTTCCTGCGGGATTTAAGTTGCCAAAGTTCGACATGTACAACGGACACGGGGATCCGGTAGCTCATCTAAGAGGATACCGTAGCAAGATGAGAGGCGCGGGAGGAAGAGATGAATTGTTGATGGCGTACTTCAGCCAAAGTTTGAGTGGATCAGCCCTGGAATGGTATACCCGACAGGACCATACAAGATGGTTCGTTTGGGATGACTTAGCGCAAGCTTTCGCTAGTCACTTTCAATACAATTTGGAGATCATACCCGACAGGTTATCCCTTACCAAGCTGGAGAAAAAGCCAGGAGAGAGCTTTAGAGAATACGGTTTTAGATGGAGGGAACAGGCCGCTAGAGTGGATCCGCCAATGAAAGAAGGTGAGATGGTGGATTGTTTTTTGCAAGCTTTGGAGCCAACGTACTACGGCCATCTAGTGTCGGCAATCGGGAAAAGTTTCAACGAAGTTGTGAAAATGGGAAGTTTTGTAGAAGAGGGTTTGAAGACAAACAAGATTATGAGTTTTTCGGCTATCAAAGCCACCAATCAAGCTATACAGAGTGGAAGTGGAGGAGTGATGGGAAAGAAGAAGAAAGAAGAAGTATCAACCATTGAAAGCAGGTCCTGGAGTCGCAACCCCCACTATAACCCAACAAGACCCTACCGCCTACATCCACCAAGCCCGCCAACTCCATATAATCCACCACCACCATCTTACCCGCCAAACCCCTACAACACGCCAAGCCCATATAACCCACCACCACCACCATACCCACCAACTGTCCCACATTACCACCAACCGCAAGCCCAAACTTATCCACCACCACTACCCCATGTGTGGAGAGCTCAAGCTCCACACAATGTGTACCATACCCAAAACACATACCCAACCCATAAACCTTACCGAAACCAGAATAGACCCAGGCCGGACGCTGATTGGAGAAACAAAGCAAAAAAGACATTCACTCCTCTCGGAGAGTCATATACCAGTCTTTTCCACAAGTTGAAAGAATTGGGGATGTTGAGACCAATCGCACCAAAAAATCCGAACCCACCCCCAAAAAATCTTGATTCTTCTGTCAGATGTGAATATTGTTCAGGAACATTGGGCCACGATACTGAGAAGTGTTGGCAATTAAAGAATGCCATTCAAGATCTTATCGATGAGAGGAGGATTGAAGTGCAGGCTCCCGAGGCCCCAAACATTACCCAGAATCCATTGCCGAATCACCACGAAACGAATATGATAGAACTGGTGCAGGATGATGGCAATCAAAAACCATCTCGAGCCGTCATGATGATAAAGTCGAGTGACAAGCTAGAAAAGGAAGTTGTGAAGGAGAAAGCGATTGTTGAGAAACCAAAGCCAGTAGTGGTGGGAGGTCTAAAAGTGGTAGTGCCAGGCGCAAAGACGATCGTGACTGTGAAAGGCGCAAGTGCAGAGCCGGTAATCATAAAACCAGTAGTGCAAATGCCAGTGGTGAATACAAAGACTGTACCTTGGAACTATAACAAGGTGACAGTAGTTTACAAGGGAAAAGAGATTTCCGGTGAAATTAATGAAACGCATGGACTTACCCGATCCGGAAGGTGTTTTGCTCCAGAGGAACTGAGAAAGATGAAAACGGTAAAAGAAAGTCAACTGAAGAAGCCAGTGTCGGAGGAGGAAGCAGAAGAATTTCTTAAGAAAATGAAGTCGCAAGAGTACTCAGTGGTTGAGCAGTTAAGAAAGACCCCGGCCCAGATTTCTTTGTTATCTTTGTTGATACATTCGGAGGAGCACCGGAAGGCTCTTATGAAGATTCTAAATGAGGCTCATGTTCCGGAGAAGATTTCAGTGTGTCATTTGGAGAAGATTACCAGCAAAATTTTCGAGTCTAATAGAATCACCTTCTCTGATAAGGAGCTGCCGGCGGAAGGAACCGAACACAATAAAGCATTATACCTCACAGTGAAGAGTGAAGAGTCAGTCGTGACCAGGGTATTGATTGACAATGGATCGAGCGCGAATATTTGTCCGCTGTCAACTTTAGGGAAGCTGAACATCAGCCCGGATAGAATCCGGAGAAACAATATCAATGTGAGAGGATTTGACGGCGGAGGTAAGAACACTCTGGGAGATATTATTTTGGAAGTGACCATCGGTCCCGTTGATTTTACAATGGAGTTCCAGGTGCTCGACATCGCCGTATCATATAACTTGCTGTTAGGTCGACCCTGGATTCATGCGGCCAAAGCGGTGCCATCTTCTCTACACCAGATGGTCAAGTTTGAATGGGAGCAGCAAGAGATTGTTGTACACGGAGAGGAAAATGCTTGTAATGTGGTGGCACCTTTTGACGGTACTAATGGGGATCGGGGTCCTTGGGTTTACCAAGTGACGGATGCTGTTGAGGTAAATAGAGTTGCTGAAGGAGAAAAGTTATCAACCCCGATGTTGGCACCAACTGCTGTAATGGTGGCCAGAGAAATGCTGAAAAACGGATTTGCACCGGGGAGGGGATTAGGTAAAACACTGCAGGGAGTCACTCAACCAGTTCAGCTTCCGGAGAATAAAGGTACATTCGGCTTAGGGTTCAAACCCACCTTTGCCGATATCCAAAGAGCCTCTAAAGCCAAGAGAAACTGGACCTTGCCCAAACCCATACCCAAATTATCCGACATCTTTATCCGGCCTGGTACAAAACATCAACCATCTGCTGCAGCAAAGTGCATTGAGACCCAACTTGATGAAGAAATGCTTGGTTTTAAGAAATTGTTCTGGGAGGTGAATACGATTGAAGCAGGGGAAGGCACGAGCAACATGGACGTGCAATTTGTGGGGCCCCGAGTCACATTGAACAATTGGGAAGCTACTCCTTTCCTTATCCGGAAGGAGTCTTGGTAGTTAGCTCAAAATTTCATCATTGTTTCCCCGAAAGTTGTTATTTTATAATTTCCCCGTTCCCCTTATGAAAAAAAATCATCATGTATCCCGAACATTGTTCGTTTCTTTTATTAATGAAATGCAGTTTTTCTTCACTTTTGCCTTATTTTTCTTTATTTTTCCTTTTGTACAGTTTTGCATGTGTTGATTCCAATGCCATGTCATGCGTGAAGGATTCTAGACCCAGTTCCGACAATCACGCTACTATACAAGAAATCGAGGAAGATAGTGAAATAGAATGTGAGGATGAGGAAGCCCTGGAGGAAATAAGTAAGGACATGAAACAATACGAGGAAAAACCCAAGCCGAATCCGAGTGATACGGAATCTGTAAACTTGGGGAGCGAAGATGATGTCCGAGAAACAAAGATTAGTGTGCATTTGGAGGCACCCCTCAGGGATGAATTGATAAGGTTGTTACATGAATTCAAGGATATCTTTGCCTGGTCCTATGATGACATGCCCGGGCTTAGCACAGATCTGGTGGTACACAAGTTGCCTATCTACTCGGAATGCCGGCCAGTGAAACAAAAGCTGAGAAAATTCAAAACGGACATTAGCGTGAAGATAAAGGAAGAGGCGAATAAGCAGTTTGAGGCAAAGGTCATAAGAGTTACCAAATACCCCACCTGGTTGGCAAATATTGTGCCGATCCCAAAGAAAGATGGCAAAACCAGAGTGTGTGTAGACTATAGAGACCTCAATAAAGCCAGTCCGAAGGATGACTTCCCATTGCCAAACATCCACATATTGATCGACAATTGCGCCAAGCATGAGATCGGTTCGTTTGTGGACTGTTATGCAGGTTATCACCAGATCCTTGATGGACGAAGAAGATGCTGAGAAAACTGCCTTCATTACACCTTGGGGAACATACTGTTACAGAGTAATGCCGTTTGGATTGAAGAATGCCGGGGCAACTTACATGAGGGCAATGACCACAATGTTCCATGACATGATGCATCGAGAAATTGAAGTATATGTGGACGATGTCATCATAAAGTCCAGAAAACAACCTGATCATGTGAGAGATCTGAGGAAGTTCTTCCAAAGACTACGAAGGTACAATTTAAAGCTCAATCCGGCGAAATGCGCCTTTGGAGTACCTTCAGGGAAACTACTGGGGTTTATTGTGAGTCGGCGAGGTATTGAACTAGATCCGTCAAAGATCAAGGCTATTCAAAGTCTACCTCCGCCGAAGAACAAGAAGGAGGTCATGAGTTTGCTAGGAAGGTTGAATTACATTAGTCGGTTCATTGCTCAATTGACATCAACATGCGAGCCGATCTTCAAGTTGTTGAAGAAAGATGCGGCAGTGAAATGGACCGACGAGTGTCAGGAAGCCTTTGACAAGATCAAAGAATATTTGGCTAATCCTCCAGTGTTAGTTCCTCCGGAACCAGGGCGACCTTTGATTTTGTATTTGACGGTGCTAGATAACTCTTTCGGTTGTGTACTGGGTCAACATGACGAGACTGGCAAGAAAGAACATGCCATATATTACCTCAGCAAGAAGTTTACGGCCTATGAGGTGAAATATACCCAACTGGAAAGAACTTGTTGTGCATTGATTTGGGTAGCTCAGAAGTTAAAACATTATCTGTCAGCATATACCACGTACTTGATATCACGACTGGATCCCCTCAAGTACATATTTCAGAAACCCATGCCTACGGGAAGATTGGCCAAATGGCAGATTCTGCTCACAGAATTTGACATTATTTATGTGACCCGTACGGCAATGAAGGCACAAGCTATTGCGGATCACTTAGCGGAGAATCCAGTGGATGATGAGTACGAGCCATTGAAGACGTACTTTCCGGATGAAGAGGCAATGATTGTCGAGGAAATAGAGCAAGAGGAGAAACTAGGGTGGAAAATGTACTTTGATGGAGCCGTCAACAGCAGGGGCGTTGGTATCGGAGCGGTACTCATTTCAGGTACGGGTCAACACTATCCCGTCACAGCTCAGCTTCGATTTTTCTGTACCAACAACATGGCCGAATATGAGGCGTGCATCTTGGGATTAAGGATGGCAATTGACATGGGTATTCAAGAGATTTTGGTCATGGGTGACTCGGACCTCTTGGTACACCAGATTCAGGGGGAATGGGAGACACGAGATTTGAAATTGATACCTTATCGGTATTGTTTGCACGAGTTGTCTCAAAGATTCCAGTCTATAGAATTCAAGCACATCCCGAGAATGCACAATGAGATCGCAGATGCCTTGGCTACATTGTCCTCTATGCTGCATCATCCTGATAAGACATATATAGATCCGCTCCAGATCCAGGTCCGTGATCAAAATGCTTATTGCTTCACTGTGGAAGAAGAGTCAGATGGAGAGCCGTGGTATCATGATATTAGAGAATACTTGAAAGCTGGCAAGTACCCGGAGCAAGCCACTGGAGACCAGAAGAGAGCCATCAGGCGTCTAGCCAATGGATTTTTCCTCAGTGGAGGAGTGGTATACAAGAGAACACCAGATTTGGGTTTATTGCGATGTGTGGATGCACAACAAGCAGGTGAAATCATGATTGAAGTACATGCCGGAGTGTGCGGGCCCCACATGAGTGGATATGTTTTAGCAAAGAAGATTTTGAGAGCTGGGTACTACTGGCTCACTATGGAGCGTGATTGCATCAGGTATGTGAAGAAGTGCCACCAATGCCAAGTATATGGGGATTTGATTCACTCCCCACCTTATGAGTTACACACAATGTCGGCACCTTGGCCCTTTGTTGCTTGGGGCATGGATGTCATCGGCCCAATAGATCCAGCCGCTTCTAATGGGCACGGGTTCATTCTAGTTGCAATTGATTATTTCACCAAGTGGGTTGAAGCTAAGACATTCAAGGCAGTGACGAAGAAAGCGGTGGTAGATTTTGTGCACGAGAATATTATATGCCGATTTGGAATCCCCAAGGTGATCATCACAGACAATGGAGCCAATTTAAACAGTCATCTCATGGCGGAAGTTTGTGAAAGGTTTAAAATCACGCACCGCAATTCCACACGTTACAGGCCAAAGGCAAATGGTGCAGTAGAAGCAGCAAATAAGAACATCAAGAAGATTCTCCGGAAAATGGTGGAGGGATCCAGGCAGTGGCATGAAAAGTTACCCTTTGCTCTCATGGGTTATCGCACGACGGTACGTACTTCTATCGGAACCACACCTTATACCCTGGTGTATGGAACAGAGGCCGTTATACCCGCAGAAATAGAAATACCGTCATTGCGAATTATAGCCGAATCTGAGATAGATGACGATGAATGGGTAAAGGCCCGGTTAGAACAGTTGAATTTGATTGATGAGAAGAGATTGGCCGCGGTCTGCCATGGACAGTTGTATCAGCGGAGAATGGCCAGAGCATATAATAAGAAGGTACGACCTCGAAAGTTTGAAGTTGGACAATTGGTATTGAGGCGTATCTTACCACATTGGGCAGAGCCAAAAGGTAAGTTTGCACCGAATTGGCGAGGACCGTTCGTGGTATCACGGGTGTTGTCCAATGGAGCGTTATACTTAACTAATGTTGAAGGAAAGTGCGTAGAGACTGCTATCAATTCAGATGCGGTCAAAAGATACTATGTATGATCCCTTTTCAATTGTATGTTTTGTATTTTGTTGTGATTTTGGAATTGAAATGACGAAGGCATTTTATTCTCTATCCAAACACTTTACCCATTGTTAACCCCTTTGAGCCTTAATGAATGAATTCTTTCATATCCCTCTCTCGGAATTGCTTTAGTATAATAAGATCGAAGTTGCCGGAATGAAAAATGAAATGATGGAAAAATGACAAAAAATGAAAATATGAAAAAATGACAAAAAAAAAATGAAAAAAAAAAGAAGAAAAAAAGACAAAAAATCGGGAAAAAGTCAAAAAGAAATCCATCTAACTTATTGAAGTTGGATGAACTACGTCTGACTTGATCCCGAAAGGGTACGTAGGCAGCCTCTTTGAGGTTCAGTCACAATAAAGGAAAAATCCAAAAATTCCCCACATATTGAAACTGGGGCAGAAGTTATGTTTAAAAATTCCGAGAGTTGTAAATATTTTTTAACCCTTGTTGAAATTTTGAGCCTTTATATCTTTCTTTCTTAACCCGTCCAAAGCCACATTACAGTCCAAAGAAAGACCTTCTGATCAATTTTGAAATGATAACGAATACAACGAAGGAGGAGCGAAGTATCGGACAATACCCATGGTAAGAAAACAAAATACAAAAAGGAAAAATGAGAAAAAATAAAAAAAATGAGAGAGTCTCATCGGTGAAAACCTTAACCGGCACTGTGAGGCGACTGTGAGTTTGAGGGAAATAAAATGAGAGAGTCTCATCAGTGAAAACCTTAATCGGCACTGTGAGATGATGGTGAGGTTGAGAGAATAAATGAGAGAGTCTTATTGGTGAAAACCTTTCGAGGCACCTTAGGGCGATCGCGAGGACTATCAGAAAAGAGAAAAAGGCAACAAAAAAGAGTATCGGTTTGGGTCAAAGGCAATTCAGAGTCAGAATAATGATTGGAACGAACTGGGTCAGAGTTTAAATACATGGCATGGTCAGCGGAATCAGCCAGCAAATACCCAGATAAGTTCTGTCATCTCTCCAAAATACCCTTACCTTTCTTTCATTTTTTTTCTGCATTTCATTGTTTACCCTTTTGAGAGTTAACTACCAGCTCCTGATAACGGAAGTTGAAACAACACTGGATCAGAAAGGATAGAAGATTGGGGAAAAGGAATAAAAGAAGCTTGGCAAAAATGGCCAAAGAAAGAGAAAACAAAACAAAAATGGAAAAATGAGAAAAATACAAAAAGAGTCTGCAAGGGACAAGAAGTGGAAAGTCATGAGAAAGCAAGAACAAGGGAAGCAATAAGAAGTGGGGATGGCAGATGCCAGTTGCCAGCAGTTTATATCTAATAAATTTTGTTTCATGCAGGAACAAATTGTCACTAATCACTTTAAAGTGAATGTGACCAATGTGGAAAATTTAAAATACCAAAAAGAGAAAGTCTGCCGAATAAGTGGAAAAATTCACAGGCAAGAGATAAATTGGTAAAAGAAAATACCAAAAAGTGGAGGTGACATCTTTTAAAAATCCACTCCCCAGTCCTCAGGCTGAGAGAATATTTTTCTGCATTCGCATTGCACGTTCAATTCTGTTAGGCGCCCACCTTCAAATACGGGAATATTTTCTGCATCGCATTGCACGTTTAAATTCTGTTAGGCGCTCACCTTCAAATACGGGAATATTTTTCTGCATTGCATTGCACGTTTAAATTCCGTTAGGCGTCCACCTTCAAATACGGGAATATTTTTCTGCATCGCATTGCATGTTTAAATTCTGTTAGGCGCCCACCTTCAAATACGGGAATATTTTCTGCATCGCATTGCACGTTTCAATTCTGTTAGGCGCCCACCTTCAAATACGGGAATACTTTTCTGCATTTGCATTGCACGTTTCAATTCTGTTAGGCGCCCACCTTCAAATACGGGAATACTTTTCTGCATTTGCATTGCACGTTTCAATTCTGTTAGGCGCCCACCTTCAAATACGGGAATACTTTTCTGCATTCGCATTGCATGTTTAATTTCTGTTAGGCGCCCACCTTCAAATACGGGAATATTTTCTGCATTTGCATTGCACGTTTAAATTTCTGTTAGGCGCCCACCTTCAAATTCGGGAATATTTTCTGCATTCGCATTGCACGTTTAAATTTCTGTTAGGCGCCCACCTTCAAATACGGGAATATTTTCTGCATCGCATTGCACGTTTAAATTTCTGTTAGGCGCCCACCTTCAAATACGGGAATATTTTCTGCATCATCATGGTTTATATATTTAAAAGCCCACACTGGGGCAGAAAAAGAAAAAAAGAGAGGTAGTTTGTTGTTTTGTTTTGAGCAAGTTCAGCTCGGGATCAAGAAAAACAAGAAAATCAACAAAAAGAGAGTCAACAAGAGAAAACAAGAAAATCAACAAAAAAGAGAGTCATCAAGAAAACAAGAAAATCAACAAAAAAGAAGATTCTGCATCACCGGAAAGGGAAGAAGAGCAAAAGCTAGATTAGGAACAATTGTAATTGTAGGATCATAGCTTAGAATAGCTTCTTCATTTTACATTTCCCCCCCGGTGTAATAAGGAGTAAGTCAGCAGGTCTCAACAGTGTCAATGCAACAGTGAATCTGGTAGTTTTAAAACTGCCAGACCTTCCCGAACTACACTGACCTGATTCCTGTTTAGCCTGGGATATGTAGGCAACCTCTAAAGCAAGGTGCGGTCAAAAGGTTTTCAAAAATGCTTTCACGGAATGTGCCGATGTGCAAAAATCTCTCATTACCGCTCACTTGTCTTTGTGGCGACTCTATGTAGTCGTCACAAATAATATTTGTGAGCACATGATTTTTGCACTAAGCATTTAAATTCCAAAATTAAAATAAATATGTTTTTGAGTGCAATTACTTGCTTTGCTTGAAATTAGTTATATTTTTGTGTATTTGAATAAGTAAGAAATTAGAAAAAATCAAAAAATAGTAGTAATTAATTTGTTAGTTAATTAGAAAATTAGTAAAAATAGCTTAAGTAGTAAAAATTAGGAAAAAATAACAGAAAATTACCAAAAAATACTAGAAAATTAGAGTAGGTAGTAAATTAGGATTTATAATTTTTCATAAAAGAAAAGAAAAAAAAGTATAAAAAGAAAATACATAAAAATAAG
This sequence comes from Nicotiana noctiflora, assembly GCA_032618575.1. Classification (NCBI taxonomy): domain Eukaryota; kingdom Viridiplantae; phylum Streptophyta; class Magnoliopsida; order Solanales; family Solanaceae; genus Nicotiana; species Nicotiana noctiflora. The sequence goes on from JASVEL010013546.1 coordinate 65,614, forward strand.
TTAATATCAGAAAATACAAAAAAATTTGGTATTGTGTTAGGCTTGGGCTGATTTGAGTTAAAAGAATTGGCCCAAAGTTTTGGCCCAGTGAAGTGGCCCGTTGATCTGTGGAGAGATTCAATCTCATCCGTCCATCAAGACAGATCCGACGGTCGAGATTAATGGCGGGATTATTAGGGTTAATTAATTAAGAGAAGCGATCTGGGCCGTCCGTTTAAGTTGATCTAACGGGTGATGACCTTAGTCTTATGAACGACAATACTACGTCGTTTTAGTAACGCCTCCCTGAGCCGTTGATCATCATCAAATGAACGGCTCAGATTATCTTAAATGACCGGCCTATAAAAGGCTTTGGTCCGAGAACCTGGGTCATTTTTACAACCCTAATAGACTCAGCCGCCCCTGTATCTCTCTCACTTCGTCTCCTTCATCCTCAGCGGCCATGGCGGCCACCACCTTCCACGGTGGTCGCCGGCCTCCCTTACCTCTCCCATCTTCTTCTTCTTTCTCTTCACTCATAGCACACCCAAAAACCCCAGAAAAATACCCCGTTCTTCAAAAGCCCGGTCACCGGAGTTACACCGGTGACCACCAAAGTATGAGAATCCACCTCAAACTAATGCCATTCGAACCCTTTTTCTGAGATCTACCCACTCATACCACTGGCTACCCTCGAATCTTCCCGTATCGCCTCAAATATCCAAAATAAGGTCGTCGGAACCCTAACTCCGGCGACCCCAAGTTCAACCCCAACCAAGATCCTCCCTTTTCCTCACCCAAACACCACCCCTGCAACTCAGATCTCAAAAAGGCCTCGTCTTTAGGTCTGAATGAAAATCAGAAAAGAAATTGAAAAAAAGGAGATACCTGGAAAAGAATAAAGAAAGAAACAAGAAGAGAGAATAAAGAAGAAAAGAATTCGTGAGAGATTGGAAAAAGAAAAGAGTTAGGAAGCTCGGGGGACCGGCCCCGCAAGCTAAGTCCCTCACCCTTTAGTTTTCTTTAGTTTAATAGGATTGTTTGTGATTTCTTACATGTTTTGGTCCTGTTTTCTGTTGATTTTTGTGTTTGCGTGTTAATTTTCGTCTGCTCTTGTTGATATTCTGTTTCTCTTCTTTTTATCTCATGTCCTGAATATCTTCGCCTCTAGCATGTTCATCTCCTTTTCTGATTAATGATTTGTCCGTGATTTGGCTCTGGTTGATTATGTTCCCATGATTCTCTTTGGGCGAGTCTCTGATATTTAGTCATAAGGTTGCTTAATCTGTTAGTGATAAGATTCTGTTTGATGTTAATCTCATGTTTCTTTGTTTCAAGTCATGTTATGTTTCTGATTAAGTCAAAAGAGTTGCCCTGATTCCATTACAGTCCCTGATTTGTTTAGCTCTCATAGTCTAGTTGACCTTTCTTCTACTGCCGTGCATGTTTAACTTTTGTTTCCTTTCCATCTTTTAAGTTGATGTCCTGACTGTTCTTCCTTGTGTTTTCCTCACTATAGCTAGAATTCTCTTGTTTATCTTGCAACATTTCATCTTTGAAATTAGATACCTCTTGTGACTCCCTTCATGCTTTAGCTTAGTTGTTTAGCTCCCAAGTGGGGCTTGTTCTATTCAGCTTGTCATGTTTTCTATTGTTCTCTTTTCTTAGCAAGATTCTTGAGTAAACAGTTTGATTCTCATGTCTACCTAAGGGCTTTTACCCTAATAACATCCTCAATGGTCATTCACATGCATTTTTTTTATTATCTTCTCTGTGTCCTTCTGTTCTACATCCTTCATCTTGTCTTTCATGACTTGCATTGAAAATGGGTAGGTAAAGTGGTTCTAAGTGATGCCATAGGTCCTCTGATTCTTGTGAGCCATGCTTAATCTTTCATGTTGACTGTTTTGTGAGAATTTAGTGTCTATGTACCTATAACCATGATTGCTAAGTAGGTTTTTGGCTTTCCAGTGAATTACTCAATATGAAATTGATTGTAACCCATGCCTGCTTAATGTTTAATTAACATTGTACCACTTGAAATTGAGTTTGTAAGTCTGATTAATTAAAATTCAACATTATCCAACTCCTTTTCTGAATTCTGATTGGTTGATAAACATCTTTGGTTTCATGTGTTTATGTGTGCAATTGCATGTTAAAATGGCTAGGTTTGCAATAGTTTGGTATTAAGTATGAGCACTGTTATTGTCTATTATGCTTAGGAGGATTGGTTATAGCTGTTAGTACTAAGTTCCTTGGAAGTGGTTAGTTTTTAAATAGGATAAAACACTGAAAATGATCATAATTAGGCTATAGGTTTAATAATTGGCCTAAGAATGGTCAACCCTGCAAAGGGTTGACCAATTCTGTGAGCCCTAACACACAGCTCACTGTTAAACAGTGGCTGGTTGTGCAAAGGGGCTATGTTTGCAAATGCAGACTAGCCCAGGCTCTATATTGAGCCCTGAACAGCAAAGTGGCCAAACCTGTAAAGGTTTTGGGCCTAGCTGTTCAGTATATGGCTTTAATAGCCCAAGCTAAGTCTCAACTTGAGACTGGCTAACGTTTAAATAGGTTAAGCATAATAACAAAGCAGGCTATGCCTGCAATTAGCTTTAATTAAGAATGAATTGGTCTTAATTGACTGGAATTAGTTAAAAGTGGCTAAAATTGAAATAGTTCTTAGAAATAAATCTGGCCAGCCCTTAAATACTAATGCTAGGGCTGGCTATTAGTTAAATAGTGCAAAACAAGCTGAAAATCTGCCCTAGGCAGGCCAGTAAATCAGCAGTGCCCTTAGGGGCATAATTGGGTATTAAAAAGGTAAAATAGTAACTAGTAAGAACTTAGGAGGGTAATAGAGACATTTATGCTCTTGATTTCTGCAATTTTGCAGAGATTTAGGGTATAATGGTCTCCTAAAAATGGGAAATCTGTAAAAATCTCAAACCCTTAGGGATATACTAGTAAAAACCCATAAAAGGGAATCTTTAGAACCTTCCAGCACATGCTGGAAGGGTTTTGGTAACTGAAAATGGGACTTAAGTGTAGATTTAATAAATTTAGGAGGGGGAGAAGTGGGAGAAAATCCCATAACTTTCTCCCCAAGCTTCAGCTTTAGGATAACTATAAATACACCTTCAAAGAGCTGAAAAAGGGATTCCACTAGAAAAATTTGAGTGAATATTTGGGGTTCCAAAATCTGAGTAATATTAGCAATATATCTGGGGTTTCAAGCTTAAGTAATCTGAAAATATATAGGCTGTTATAATTAGCAATACAACAGTAGAATTTTCTGGGTTTCCTATCGGATTTCATTGGGTTATCTACCTAGGTCTTCTCTGTTTGCTGTGGACTTTGCTACTGCTGTGTGCTGTGCTTCCTTTTCTTCACTGTTGCATTCATTGCTGATTGAGCCCATTGCTGATTACTTCTCATCCCTTAGAAGTCATCGGATTTTCCTTGTTCATCCAGGTACACTTCTCTTACAAATGATGCTGTATTGCCGTATTGATGAAATAAAAAATGAAGATCCGGATTGAGTTTATGCTGATATATAGTTTGTAGTTTGAAAACTGTTAGTTTAAACTTGTAATTTGATTGTTGTAGCAGTAGATAGTGGTTGAAAAACGGAAACAAAAAATGTAATAGTTAATAGTATGGTAGTATAGTAGTAGTAGTAATTAGTACCTCACCTAGTTAATTAAGTAAAAATCTTAAAAAATGAAGTTAGATAACTATCATATGAGTCTCTAATAACAGAAGCTCGAATAAGAGTTAATTAGTATGCTGGCGAGATTAGCTCATTTTGTCAATATCCCTGAGATAGAATAGGAACTTACCATTGAAGTAACATTTAATGTAAAATTGGCTTTAGGAGCTTCAAGTGAATCTGGCATATCAGTATTAATAATGGAACAACGGCAATTAGGAATTCAGTATAAAAATGGAAGTGATCTAGTCTCTTAGTCATTTAGTGTAGTAATCGGTTAATCATGGTAAGTAAGTAGATTATAAACCGTATGGCTAAACCGTTCATTTATCAGTTTATGACTTCATCGTTAACATTGGTTAATTCTCAAAGACAAGGGCTAAAATAATCAATTAGTTTAATTCCCTCATTAATTAGTCTGTTAATCCATGCTCCCTGTATCTATAGATCTTGAACTTAAGGTTGGAATTTTGTGTATTGAATCTTCTCCTGCTGATTAATAAAATGTTCAAGTTTTTATCTCTTAACTGTGTGTATTTATTATACTGTTTCTGTTCTGTTAATTCATTTTGGTTTGGGTCCAAATCATATCGTGGGCCTGAACTATGGTACTATTCGACTGGGCTGCCCAAATACAAATCTGAAGACTGCCTGAACACATCCGGTACAAAGATGAAGAACCAGGCCCAATTAAATAATCAAACTCGACAGGCCTGGGATTCTTATTGTTGAGACACGATTAAGGAAAAAACAAATATAGAAAACATAGTTAAATATTAGTATCCTTTAATAAAAATTGGGACGAGCCTCGCCCGAATAACACCGGGGCCCCCATTTAGTAATGATATAAACGCAAATAGATCCGGGAAAGCTAATAGCCAATTCCATAGCTTTTCCCAAAAGATTTAAAAGCCGGTAGATGTTACTTTAGGGCACGATTTTACTATACCTTCCTATGAACGAGTGTGCATTTGGTGCGACTCAAATCCAAATCTCGGCAAAGCCGAAATACACCAAAAGTCATAGGCGTACTGGTTGCGGTATGACTCGAGGCGTGTTTCCGCAATGTCGCAAAATCCTAAAAAATGACATTTAACGTAAAAGCACATTATGTTGTTAAAATCTTATGATTGAGTCAAACAAAAGTCAAGAACGCCAGTGGAGCGACCGTGCTAAAACCACGGAATCCGGGAGTGCCTAACACCTTCTCCCGGGTTAACAGAGTTCCTTATCCGGACCTCTGTTTCGCAGACATTTTAAAGAGTCAAAATTCCTCGGATTCGGGATCAACCGGTGACTTGGGACACCATTGTCATTCCCAAGTGGCGACTCTGATTAATCTCTAATATATCCCGAACCGATTGTCCTTAAATTGGAAAAACTCCTTCCCTTACGTTATTTTATCCGCCTCGGGTAATTGAGCGTCGGGGTATACCCTACAAGTGTATTTATACACCTTACGCATGTTGGGGTAGTAAAAAGGGAGGTGTGACAAGGAGGAATAAGTAAGAATGAATCTGAAATAACAACAATGAAGTAATTACTGCAACCGACTACGATTAGGTAACTACAAGTAACCAACACAACCTAAACTCAAATGAACAAGTCCATGACCTATGGGAATTGAACCCACAGTCCCTCTCTATATCCAACAACTCAGGAGCTACGGGAATTTAACCCGCAGTCCCAATATCAGTATCTCTGGGTCTCCGGAATCGAACCCGCAGCCCGTATCTCTATATCCCATGATGTGTCTCAATATCTCAGGATCTCCGGGAATCGAACCCGCAGTCCACGGGAATCGAACCCGCAACCCTTGGATCTCCTGGAATCAAACCCGCAGTTCACAAACAATACCACTCCGGGTCTCTGGGAATCGAACCCACAGCCCTAGGATCTCCGGGAATCGAACCCGCAGTCCACAAACAATACCACTCCGGGTCTCTAGGAATCGAACCCACAGCCCTGGGATCTCCGGGAATCGAACCCGCAATCCACCAACACAACAAATAAAGAAACGCATAGAGGGAGTATAATATGCTAAACTACAACTTCACCAAAACTAGTACCAACAATTATCAAGAAGTTCAGGTAAGACAATTAGGCAATTAGACAGATAAATTTTATCAAATCATGCTTTCCTAACGAATAACAAGTAAATGTCACAATCTAAGAAGCTAAGAACAAAAATATTGCGAATTGGACAATTCAATTAAAAATGAGTTCCAACAATCTGCGCATGTACACGCCCATCACCTCACGTACAAAGCATTTAAATTACCACATAATATCCTAGGGGTGAAGGTTTCCCCACACGAGGTTAGACAAGTCACTTACCTCGACTCCGGTACAAAACTGCTAAGAGACAACTCTCTTGCCACGAATATCGGCCTCCAGAGGTGTAATATCTGATCAAAATCAATAGAAATACATCAAAGTAGGCCAGTTGGGCATTACCCAATCGAAACAATTCGAAATATACCAAAAACCACAAGTTGCCAAAACCCGACTTTCGGTACGCTTCTCGAAAAATTACGAAAGTCACATATTCGAAACCCTCGTCTCAACACGAGTCTATGCATATAAAATTTACTAAAATCGAACTCCGTTTGCCCATTCAAATCGATGATTTACCATAATTTAGGCCTAGGGCTAAAACTTTCCATTAATCTTCCATTAACAGTGAAATACACAAGGATTCCATGATAAAATAACGAAATTACGCCAAGGAACTTACCTCCGATGATTACCCGATGGTTCTCTAACAATTTACCGTCAATATCTTCTCTTAGAACTCAAAAATGGAGGTTACGGGTGAAGGGTTCGCGAAAACACTGCTCTGGTATATTAATATATCCGACTGCCAGGCGACCTTATGCTATCGCAGCCACAGGCTCGCGATCGCGAAGAACAAACTCGGCCAGCTCCAAAATAACTCTACGCGATCGCGACATAACCCACGCGATCTCACTGCTTCAGCCAATTAACCCTACGCGGTGCATCATTACGCGATCGCACTGCTTTAGCCCACAATACTACGTGATCGCATGCTTACCCCCGCGATCACATTGATTTGATTTTTAGACTTATGCGATCGCACACCAGACATCGCGATCGCGATGCACCCCAACGAGACCTTATGCGATCGCATGGAGACCTCCGCGATCGCGAAGAACAAAAATGTTCTGCAATAATTGTAGCAGAAACAGTAGTGCATTAGGCACAACATGGTCCATTTGGACCCCTGAATTCATCCCGAGGTCTCCAGGACCCTCACGAAAATCACCAACCTACTCCAAAACACGATACGAACTTGTTCCAATCATAAAAACACGTCCTTAAACACAGAAAACATCAAATTATAGCGGATTCAAGCCTAAGTTTTCATCTAAACTTCTGAAACCAACATTTAATAAAAAACCCGACCAAACGACGTCCGAATGACCTGAAAATTTGCAGACATATCCAAAATCACATAACAAAGCTACAAATATTATCGAAATTCCATTCCGGCCCCCGGATAGAAATCTCACCTATCGATCGGATTTCCAAAAATTTCAAACTTCGGCATTTCAAGCCTAATTGAGCTACAAACCTCCAAAATACATTCTGAATGTGCTCCCAACCCCGAAATCACCTAACGGAGCTAATGGAACCATCAGATTTCCGTTCCGAGGTCGTCTTAACATTGTTCCGAATATAGGCCATTTTCCAACTATAAAGCTCTCATTTATGGACTAAGTGTCCCAAAATACTACAAATTCTAGAACCGAACCTCCCGGCTAACAACAATAGCAGAAATGAACTTAGGGGAACAGTTAAATAGGGGATCGGGGCGTAAATTTCAATAACGACCGGCCGTGTCGTTACATCTTCCCACCCTTAAAAGATTTGTTCGTCCTCGAGCGAGCACAGAAAACATACCTGAAATGTTGAAGAGATGAGGGTACTGGCTGCGCATATCTTGTTCAGTCTCCCAAGTCGCCTCCTCGACCGGCTGACCCCGCCACTGGACCTTTACTGAAACGACGTTCTTTGACCTTAGCTTCTTGATTTGCCTGTCCAGAATGGCCACTGGCTCCTCAACATAAGACAGATCCTCGTCTAGCTAAACCGAAGTGAAACCCAACATGTGGGACGGGTTACCATGGTACCTCCGGAGCATAGGGACATGAAATATGGGATGGAATCCGGCTAGGCTGGGAGGTAAGGCTAACTCATAAGCAACCTCCCAACGTGCCTCAAAATCTCAAAAGGGCCAATAAGTCTCGGACTCTGCTAAGCACATTCGCCTGATATAATCTGAAGATATTCCTTTTTGTTCAAACAAATAGGTCTTAGAGCCTAATTCCAACATCCGGAATTCTATGTCAGGCATGCTTTCATCAAGAGATCACTCAATTATTCCTCACACGCCGTCCTCGAACATGACTGCATAACTTTGCTGGATTCTTACCTTGCAACACAAAATCCACAGGACCACGATAATATTTTATGACCAAATTAGCCAAAAATTCAACGAATCAGATGCTCCGATTGCACCTCATGATCTACATAGGTCTTGTTCTAAACTTTACAATACTGACACGACGGAAGAGATATGCTGATATTCATAACCAACTACTGAATCAACAATTCATTGGGTCCATACTCCTGACAAGATCCATTACCTTGTCCTAAACCAGAGAATGATCTTTTTCTCTATAATATACTTCATATAATCAGTTTGCACTGATCCCGAATCCCATAACCTCATCTCGCCTAGTACGAACTACTCAGGCGAATAGCCACCTTAGACATAATCAAAAGTCCTGCAAGATGACACAATGTACCAGTAGGCTACTAATTCGTACGTGATACAAAAGGAAGGCGAACAATAGAGAGAACTATTCAACTCTCACACTAACATGGATTTCCTCAAAAAAATCGGAAACAAAACACATAAAAGCAAATATGGACACTGAAATAAACATCACACTGTTGCGGCGTGCAACCCGATCCCAATAATATACTCATGGCGGCGTGCCACCCGATCCAAAAAAATATACCCATGGCGGCATGCCACCCGATCCAAATGATATACCAATGGCGGCGTGCCACCCGATCCAAACAATATACCCATGGCGGCGTGCCACCCGATCCAAACAATATGAAATCACACAAGGAGCCACACGTCGAGCTGAATAGCTCATCACATCAAAATACTGAATATCGATCATAAGCACACTAAGGTGCATGGTATATATGATCTAAGTCTCAAGAGCCATCATGCTCATATAACATCACCGCTGAGCGGAACCTCAACACATAAGGAATTTACCAAGCCGTCTCACAACTCATACGATACAATATATCTTTACATTAATTAGCTAACCACGAAATAAGACGACAACTATCCCTCCATAAAGGGCGCATTGCTGGAAGAAACACAACTGGCCTGACGCAAGGCTCACTTCCACATTTAAATCTAACCACCGACCTTAAGTCTATCCTGGTCGTGCCAAGCTAAGCCAATAATATTTCACAGGTCTATAACCCAATAAGCAGAGTGCCCTCTAGGCATAAATTCTCGAATGGATGATATCACCAAAATCCTCATACTTGGTTTAAATTTCTAACCAATTACGTGATTACATGTCACACCTATACAATCTTCTTGTGGGACAAGCTCCCACCATCTTCCGAATAATTAACGAGCCTGCACATTCAAACCACCGGCTACACTAACATTGAAAAGCGATCAGGAGTCCCTAACCGGGATGCAAAGCCTTTCTCACAGAACACTGATCTCAAGTGATACTGACGCTAATACCCATCTTACTCAAACACTGAAACTCCTTTCCTGCTCATCCGAGCTCTTTATATTACATTCATTGACCAAACTGCGACCTTGGTCCTTACTTCAAATTCCATACCACTCACTGCACCTCACGTGCCGATATACGATAGACACGATTTCCATCACAACTCTAGAACTGACGATAGGCTAATACTTCATCACATAAGGCTTTCCATTTAACTCACTTCAGGAGAACTATAACAACATACGGCAAATTCTCATAACCATCGAATATGCCAATCTCTAAGTAGTGGTCCAAGCCACCATAACCCTTTCCAAGATCCGCCTACTCATAACAGGCCCTTAACAGAAGAATACTTTAGAATAACATCAATCACTGCGGCCGACAAGTCTCAAATGCACCACCACAATTCACATGCATAATTCGATCACGTTGCATGAATTGATCATTGACACTAATATGCCAACTCAACTATGGTTAATCAATCTACTTCCTTCTAGTTTATCCTTGATTGCCTTAGAAATGTTAATATCTCCTTTCGATATCTAACTTATTCCAGCCGCACTACCCCGAGTGACCTTAAATCATGAGGCCATGCTGTCTCAAAAAGGGAAAGTACAACTGTGGCTCTATACATCAAGAATGTCTAAAACAACGAAATGTGGAAAATAACTACTATCACTATGAGAATAGAAGGAGACCCTCCGGATCCGCGGGCGTGGCAGATCATACCTCAAGTCTCCCGAAATGCTGCTAAATTACCTAGTATGGGCATGTCCTGATGTACCTGGATCCGCACAACAAAAGTGTGCGGAAGAGTAGCATGAGTACACCATGGCGATACTCAGTAAGTGCCAAGCCTAACCTCGATGGAGTAGTGATGAGGAAGGTCAGGGCCCTACTGAGACAAAACACACTAAATAGCCTACTACAATGAAGTAAGAATGGATCTGAAATAACAACAATGAAGTAATTATCGCAACCGACTACGATTAGCTAACTACAAGTAACCAACACAAGCTCAAATCAACAAGTCCAGGACCTATGGGAATTGAACCCACAGTCCCTCTCTATATCCAACAACTCAGAATTTCCGGGAATTTAACCACTCTATATCCAACAACTCAGGATCTCCAGGAATTTAACCCACAGTCCCAATATCAGTATCACTGGGTCTCCGGGAATCGAACCCGCAGTCCATATCTCAATATATATATCAATAAACTCCGGGTCTCCGGGAATCGAACCCCCAGCCCTTGGATCTCCGGGAATCAAACTCGTAGTCCACAAACAATACCACTTCGGGTCTCTAGGAATCGAACCCACAACCGTGGGATCTCCGGAATCGAACCCGCAGTCCACCAACACAAACAATAAAAGAAACGCATAGAAAAAATATAATATGCTTAACTACAACTTCACCAAAACTAGTACCAATAATTATCAAGAAGTTCAGGTAAGACAATTAAGCAATTAGACAGATAAATCCTATCAAATCATGCTTTCCTAACGAATAACAGGTAAATGTCACAATCTAAGAAGCTAAGAACAGAAATATCACGAATTGGACAATTAAAGTAAAAATGAGTTCCAACAATCCGCGCATGTACACGCTTATCACCTCGCGTACAAGGAATTTAAATTACCACATAATATCCTAGGGGTGAAGGTTCCCCCACACGAGGTTAGACAAGCCACTTACCTCGACTCCGGTACAAAACTGCAAAGAGACAACTCTCTTGTTATGAATATCGGCATCCACAGGAGTAGTATCTGATCAAAATCAATAGAAATACATCAAAATATGCCAATTGGGCATTACCCAATCGAAACAATTCGAAATACACCAAAAACCACAAGTTGCCAAAACCCGACTTTCGGTATGCTTCTCGAAAAATTACGAAAGTAACATATTCGGAACCCTCGTCTCAACATGAGTCTATGCATATAAATTTTACCAAAATCGGACTCCGTTTGCCCATTCAAATCGACGATTTACCATAATTTAGGCCTAGGGCTAAAACCCTCCATTAATCTTCCATTAACAGTGAAATACACAAGGATTCCATGATAAAATAACGAAATTAAGCCAATAAACTTACCTCTGATGATTACCCGATGGTTCTCCAATAATTTTCCGTCAATATCTTCTCTTAGAACTCAAAAATGGAGGTTATGGGTGAAGGGTTCGCGAAAACAGTGCTTTGGTATATTAATATATCTGACTGCCAGGCGACCCTATGAGATCGCAGCCATAGGCTCGCTTCGCGAAGAACAAAATAGGCCGGCTCCAAAATAACTCTATACGATCGCGACATAACCCACGCGATCGCACTGCTTCAGCCAATTAACCATACGCGATCGCGTGCATCATTTCGCGATCGCACTACTTTAGCCCACAATACTACGCGATCGCATGCTTACCCCCGCGATCGCATTGCTTTGATTTTCAGACTTACGTGATCGCACACCAGACATTGCGATCGTGATGCACCCCAACGAGACTTTACGCGATCGCGGAGAACAAAAATATTCTGCAATAATTGCAGCAAAAACAGCAATGCATTAGGCACAAAATGGTCTGTTTGGACCCCCGAATTCATCCCGAGGCCCCCGGGACCCCAACGAAAACCAGCAACCTACTCCAAAACACGATACGAACTTGTTCCAATCATAAAAACCCGTCCTTAAACATAGAAAACATCAAATTATAGTGGATTCAAGCTTAAGTTTTCATCTAAACTTCTGAAACCAACATTTAATCAAAAACCCGACCAAACGACGTCCGAATGACCTGAAAATTTTCAGAAATATCCAAAATCACATAAAGAAGCTACATAAATTATCGGAATTCCATTCCGGCCCCCGGATCAAAATCTCACCTATCGATCGTATTTCCAAAAATTTCAAACTTCGGCATTTCAAGCCTAATTGAGCTATAGACCTCCAAAATACATTTCGAATGTGCTCCCAACCCCGAAATCACCTAACGGAGCTAATGGAACCATCAGATTTTCGTTCTAAGGTTGTCTTATCACTGTTCTGAATATGGGTCATTTTCCAACTATAAAGCTCTCATTTATGGACTAAGTGTCCCAAAACACTACAAATTCTAGAACCGAACCTTCCGGCTAACTACAATAGCAGAAATGAACTTAGGGGAACAGTTAAATAGGGGATCAGGGTGTAAATTTCAAAAAAGACCGGCCGGGTCATTACACTAGTGATCGAGGAGATATATCAGGAGACTCGAGGTATGCATCTGCTGCGTTCGCAGATACAGAGAGTCTTCTTCTGTTCTTCCCTAGTCACAATAGTTGTTCCTTTTTATTTCAGTTGCATAGATACTCTTGGTGGATAGAGCCACAGTTATACTCTCTTAGCCTGTGTTGCCCGGGAGTTTCCGGGTCTTGGTGGTTATATTTATATTCTAGAAATTTTGGTAAAGTGTATGTGCCGAGCGGCACCTATTACATTTTTCTATGTTATTCTGCTATTAAATTCTTGTTGTTCGTAAAAGATGTAAATTTTGCATTGTGTTAGGTTTACCTAGTCGCAAAGACTTGGTGCCGTTATGACAGGTTCACGATTGGTGAACTAGGGTCGTGACAAGTTATAACTTATGTATTACTCCCCATTTCCAAATTAGCTTCATATGATGCGTCACTGAACTTGTACTCAATATACTCGAATTTAGTTATGCTCAATATGACACTTTTAAACTCTAGGTGTATATGGCAAAATCGAAAGGTCCAATTTTTCATCATTAAGGCACTTCGGAAGATCGCCTCAAAGGCTCGAAGTCACGGCCGAGTTTCCTCCCTTGAGGGTCGTCGACACTTTGCCTTAAGGTAGTAATAATCACGGTAATGGTAGAAATGGGGAGTTCTCAAGGCACACGGCTAGGACTGATAGAGTAGTGCATTACTCTAAACCCGTATCAAGGTGTCATCTATCTGTCAGATCTCTATATCTTTGTAATTAATGTATTTTTTACTATGTTGGGATTCCCCTCATATATAAGGCGGATCCTTGTCATGTTGTACACCTCTGTTGCTTCAGTTTCTCCACACGGAATATACAAGAATATTCTCTCTACTCTCTAATATATTCTCTTGACATTATTGCTCTCATGTATAATCTCCATTATTGTTTTTCATTAATTGCTTATCATTGGCCATAAAGAGCCTTCGTTAATTTTATTATAGATGTAAGTCATACTCTGATCATCCTCGATAGCTCACTGTCGAGCTTTGAAATCGACCTCGAGGCCCCCGAATCGACAAGCTCGAGGCCCTGATTGTTAGCCTATCGGTTTGATTATCACTATATCCTTAACTCTTAGTTTATTTATAAGTCTCACATACATAGCATCAACTTCTTAACAACAAGCATAAAAATAGATCATGTATTTTAGGAGTCCCATAATCAAACTTAATTGTTATTACCATTTTCACGGTAAACTGTTTGGCGCCCACCATGGCGCTAAAAATAATTGTGATTATTTTCCTGCTGTTTTCATTAGACAACACAATTTATCTTTCACACCTTTTCTTGTCCAAGATCTTCAGTTTCTGGTCCAAATGCCTAGCTCGGTAAATATAGTTGAAATACCAATCCAGAGAACGACGTGGCTGCTCCAGGTGTTGGTGTACCACCACAAAACCTTTAGAATGCACCAGGACCAATTCCAACAGATGTGGGTTCACGAGATGCCCAACAGATCAATATAAGCTCACACACCAATATAAGCGTGCACCAAGGAGATCCACAAAAAGCCCAGAAAACCCCAACCATGGAAAAATGGAAGGTTAGCCTTCATGTTAATTTTGAAGTGTTATAGACACAACAACTGGCTATTGCTCAGGTGCAAAGTCACCACAAAACTATTAGCACACTAGCATCGGGGACAACTTCCCCGGCTGAGCAGATACCGGAGAGATCAAGCAATAACGGGTCGATAGGCGATCCTTTTATCGTAAAGATGCTCGATGACCTCAGCAGAAGGATCGAATTGGGTGAGAAAATGATAGAAGCCAACGATAAGAAGGTTGAATCTTACAACTCAAAGGTCGATCAAATTCCAGGAGCGCCCCCGATCTTGAAAGGTGTAGACTTAAAGAAGTTCATACAGAAGTCGTTCCCATAGGAAGCGCCCCAAAATCTATTCCAAAGAAGTTCAAAAAGATAAATATCCAAAAATATAATGGTATCTCTGATGCAAATGAGCACAGTACCGCTTACACATGTGTAGTGAAGGGCAACAACTTGAAGGATGACGAGATCGAGTCCCTCCTGCTGAAAGGGTTTGGAGAAACACATTCTAAAGGGGAAATGATATGGTATCATAACTTGACCCGTTATAGACTCATTTGCCATGATGGAAAATTCCTACATAAAGGCGCATACCGAGGCTATCAAGGTGGCCACGAGGAAATGCGACGTCTTAAAAATAAAGCAAAGGGAGAATTAGATGCTGCTAGAATTTGTATCTCGCTTTCAAATGGAGCGAATGGAAGTACCACCGGTATCTGATGATTTGACAGTACAGGACTTCACTCAAAGTCTGAATAAGTGAAGCTTAGTGGCTTCAAAGCAGCTGAAAGAGAATCTGGTCGAATATCCCGCTGTGACCTCGTTGGAGGTCCACAACTGATATAGGTCAAAAATTAGGGTCGAAGATGACCAGCTGGGAGACCCCTCGGGCTCGGTATACCTAAGAAGGCTCCTGGAAAATGATCCAAAGCCAAGCAAAGAAAGGTATTAGGCATACACCGAAGACAGAAGGAAAACCTCGAGGCGTAACCCACCTCACATTGATTGAAGGATAGACCGATGATAGAATCCTCGGGGACTGATCAATAGAGTTAGGTTTGATAGGAAGGTGGGCCCAGTGGAGGCTCCTTGCTTATCAAAATACAAGTTCAACGTTGATGTGTCAGACATCATGTGCGCCACCAGCAAAATTGGAGACACTAGATGGCCTAGGCCTGTACAATTTGATCTTTCACAAAGGAACTATAACTTAGTGTGTCACAACACGCACGGACACAGGACTAAGGATTTCCGGTATCTCCAGGAGGAATTAGCCCAGTTACTCTACAATGGTCACCTTCGAGAATTCCTCAGCGACCGAGCAAAAAATCAGTTTCAAGAAAGAGAAACAACCAAAAAGAACAAAGTGGACAAGTCGCATCATGTCATCCACGTGATCTTTTGAGACAATTGCCACTAGTCGAAATGCCAAAGTATCTACTTGCAAAGGGACTAAGAAATAAACCAATGATATGATAGCAACAATGAGACAATCTTTCGGCTGTATCCGAATAAAGGACCATACCGTGTCTACCGAACAAATGCCAAGGTCCAAAAGTTCCCTTGCCACTGAGGTATAACCATCTCGCTTTTCATTTTGTATTTCATGCTAAACTTTATGCAGGAGCCTAATCGAATCAGTCAAAACGCTAACCCAGCTTGAAGACCTTGAGGTTTCAAAGCATCTATTGCACTCTTTTTTCTTTCGATCGATTTTGTATCCCGAACAGGATTTTACCGGCAAGGTTTTTAACGAGGCAACAACCATATGCTACCTAAGGAAGACTCAACAAGTATCCAAGGCTTCTTTTGCAATACACCCGGAATACTTGGGAGCATCTCCCCGGGGTCCGAATAGGAAAATGATGTATAAGACCAATATGATCGAACGAACCGTGTCCGTATAGCCGGGCCCCCAACGGCGGAAGCATGTATACTTGTACTATGTAATCGAATAATAAATTTGTCAAATCATATCACAAAGAAACTCAGCATTTTTGAATTCCTCCATTGAAATTGTCCCGAACACTTGGGGACTAGCGTCGACAATTCAATATCTGGACGACTTTCGGGTCGGGACTCCGAGACCTCAACGAGGAAACATGAAATCACGAAATGTCTTCAAGGCCGTATCACGAACACCCGGGGACTGGCGTCAATGTCTTAAAAATCGCATGACCTTCTCGTCGGAATCACCAAAATTGTAAGCCCTCAATGAGGTAATACGAAGTTTTGTCATTAAGTTTTTCCACGGTCGAGAATCCTTCCTCGAGGGTCGACGACACTCGACCTCAGGTTATTAATGATTACAATAATGGTAGAAATGGGGAGTTCTCAGGGCACACAGCTAGGACAAACAGAGCCTAGTGGATTACTCTAAACCCGAATCAGGGTGTCATCTAGCTGTCCCATCTCCATATCTGCAATTATACATTTTGTACTATGTTGAAATTCCCCTTATATATAAAGGATATCCTTGTCAAAATCCCTGTTGTTTCAGTTGCTCCACACGAAATATACAAGAACATTCTCTCTGCTCTCTAATATATTCTCTTGGTATATTGCTCTCATTTATCATCTCCATTATTGTTCTTCATTATTGGTTATCATTGGTCATAAAAAGCCTTCATTAATTTTATTTTAGCTGTTAGGCATATTTCGATCACCCTCGCTAGCTCACAACTGAGTTCCAGAATCGACCTCGTGTCCCCCGAACCGACAAGCTCGAGGCCCCGATTGTTAGTCTATCACTTTGATTATCACTCTATCCTTAACTTTTATTTTTATTTCTAAGTCTCAGATACATAGCATCAACTGCTTAACAACTATCATAAAAATATAAATCACGTATTTTTAGAGTCGCATAATAAAATTTAATTGTTATTATCATTTTTACGGTAAACACTAGGGTCTACTACAAAACTTCTATTTAACTTAGCTTCGGTGCGTGTCTCATCAATTAATCTTTTGTCATTTGCAAATAACATACAATATGGTACCTCCCCTTACATATGCCATGTTAACGCATCCATCACCAAGACAAATAAAATTGGGCTAAGTGTTGATCCATGGTGCAACCCCATCTCGATTGGAAAGTGTTCCGAGTCATCTATTACTGTTCTTACTTGGACCTTGGCTCCATCTTACATGTCCTTAATCACTCTAATGTACGCAACATGTACATTTTAGCCTTCAAGTATCTCCCTAAAACCTTCCTTGAAAATTTATCGTTTACTTCTTCTAGGCCAATGGGTCTCTTTTCTTATCTCTATACTACTCCAACAATCTCGTTAAAATATAAATAGCTTCCGTAGTTGAACGCCTCAACATGTCACCGAATTGATTCGCAAAAATGGATACGTCCCTCATCCTCATCTTTACCAGAATATTAAATTTTAGGTTAATCAATACCTAACTTATATCTATCGATACCAATTAGTTATTGTTAAATTAGTTGGATAAACATTATTTTATATAAAGTGAACTAATTTGTATATATTTAATTTATGTGTCAAAAGGATTTTTAATAACTTCTTCAACAAATTTATTGTATATTTGAGGTTTCACCGTGGTGTCATTTAAGGACCCATGTAATATATATATTTTGGCTAAATTTATTTTTGTTACTTATTGGTCTAATCAACTGATATCATATCTTTATTAACTCAATTAATCCAAATTCATGTTTCGTATGGTTGATTAGAGATATAACCGCTCTCTATTATAAATTTTCAATTTCTTGGGCTATTCTTTAAAAGTCAAATGGTTTTTTCCCTGTCTTGGTGGTTCATATTTCGCCAGCAAGATGGAAAAAAATCTATTTGTTCCTCTACTTCCAAATTAAAGATTAGGGATGGAATGGTTCGGATTACAGGTTGTGGTGGAATATTTCATACTTCTTATTCATATGTTTTAAGCTTGAGGCCTGATAATGGAATCGTCTTTAACAGAAAGCATTTTACCCCAAAATAAGATTTGTAGGGGCGTATTTAGTTTGATCAGACCACAAAATGAATATTGAGCACCGAAAAATAAAATAACCGATTCGTTTCTTCATAAAAAAAAATATTGAAATCCAAAAGCTCGATGCTTATCTTGAAAAGTTAGTGTGAGCAATTTGAGAGTAACAAAAAGCAAAATTGAAGGAACTCTTGAAGTGGACTTGCTTTCAATTCAAGAACGTGTACACTTGAAATAAATCGCTCATTAATTAGATTCTTTAAATATATTAGCCCCTCTCAAACTTTAATGTCTAATAAATATCGCAACTCTTATATAACATCATAGAAGGTCTGAATGAATTGCTTAATACAACAAAAATTACTAGAACCAAAGCCTGATTGAAACAAAAAGAACCTCCAACCCTCAATGGATTTCCCTCAATATTCTCTTCCTCTATTGATAGTTCTTTGTTTCACATATTTTATTGCATGCTACCTCCGAAATAGATGGACAAAAAGTTCAGCTCCAATATATTGGCCACTCGTTGGTATGTTGCCAACGATTATTTTGAATTTTAATAGTATCCATGATTATATGACGAAGCTTCTTATAGAAACCGGGGGCACATATGAGTTCAAAGGTCCTATATTTGCTGATATGGACATGTTGATTACTTCTGATCCCGTAAATATCCAACATATCTTCAGTAAAAACTTCACAAACTATCCAAAGGGACCCGAGTTTCGTAAAATATTTGATATCTTGGGAAATGGCATTTTTAATGTTGATTCAGAATTATGGGAGCTTCAGAGGAAGACCACCATTTCCATAATGAGTCATGCGAATTTCCAAACTTTGTTAGAGAAGAACATGTGGGACATTATTGAAAATCGATTTCGACCAATTCTTGATGCTTTTGCCGAACAAGGCAATTCATTAGATTTGCAAGATATTTTACAAAGATTAAGTTTTGATTCTATCACCAAGTTGTTGCTTGATCATGATGCAAGAAGCTTGTCCATTGACTTTCCTCATGTGCCATGCGAAAAGGCAGTCACCGATGCTATTGATGCACTTCTATTCAGACACACAATGCCAGAGAGCTGTTGGAAATTGCTAAAATGGCTTCAAATTGGTAATGAAAAGAAACTCACTCAAGCATGGGAGGCTTTTGATGAGTTCCTATATCCTTGCATTTCACAGAAACAAGAGGAGCTAATGAAGAATACCAGCAAAGACGACGAGTTACCATTTTTAACAGCATATATTAGAATGTATAATTCATGGAACAAAGGAGATTTGGGTACACTACAAAAATTTCTTAGGGACACTTTCTTGAATTTAATGATAGCTGGGAGAGATAGTACAAGTTCAACTCTCACTTGGTTTTTCTGGTTCGTGGCTAAAAATCCC
The DNA here is from genome assembly GCA_032618575.1 of Nicotiana noctiflora. Classification (NCBI taxonomy): domain Eukaryota; kingdom Viridiplantae; phylum Streptophyta; class Magnoliopsida; order Solanales; family Solanaceae; genus Nicotiana; species Nicotiana noctiflora. The sequence continues at coordinate 85,276 of JASVEL010013546.1, forward strand.
TTAGTTGAGACAAAGATTAGAGAAGAAATTCAACAACAATTGCATCTTAAGAAAGATGAAAACCTCAAGTTTTTCAATAAAGAAGAAATGATGAAATTGGTCTATCTGCATGGTGCTTTGTGCGAAACTCTTAGGTTTTTTCCACCAATTTCTTTGGAGCACAAAGTCCCACTCGAACATGACATCCTTCCTAGCGGTCACCATGTCACTCCAAAAACAAAAATGATTATACCGTTCTATACAATGGGGAGAATGGAGAGTATATGGGGAAAAGATTACTTAGAATTCAAGCCAGAGAGATGGATTTCTAAACAAGGAGGGATCAAACATGAGCCATCTTTCAAATTTCCTGCTTTTAATGTAGGTCCAAGAACTTGTTTAGGAAAAAACATGGCATTCGTTCAGATGAAAATTCTGGCAGCCAGCGTCATACACAATTACCACATCCAACTAGTGGAAGATCAAAATATTTCTCCCACTACTTCTATTATCATGCTAGTGAAACATGGTCTCAAGGTTCGTGTCGTCAAAAGGGTATAGTACGCGCATGTATGTCTTACGTACAATACTGTGTAGAAAACAGTTATAAATATGCGTACTTCTGCAACCTCTTTCTACATGGAAGAGATATAGAATAATATCAACTTTTTCAGAAAATTCAAATAAAGTTGTTCTCTTTCTCTACTGTTTTTCTTTTTGGGTCTCTTTTTCAGTGAGATGATTGAAAGTTTGCTTCAATTTCCTGGAAAGGAAGTTTACTTTATTATGTATAAAAGAGGTAAAATATTACCTTTGGCCCGGAAAGAAAGTTTATTATGATTATAATTTAATACACTTTTAATACACTTTTAGTTCTTTACCAAATGTGCAACTTTAGTAATTTTGAAAGTTTTACACTGGTTGAAAACAAGTAATTTAACATTTTTAGCTTTTTATCATTCGACTTACATTTTTCAAATTGAATTAAACATCAATTATATTCTAATTAGCATCAATGAACACAACTGCACCTGTAGAACTAACGGAATGGCCATTGTAACTTCTGTACCCCAATATATACAAAATGCTGAGGGTGATTTTTGAAGCACTCCTACATGTAGAGTGGGTCTGAGACCCTCTTATATGTTAAAATTTTTTGGGCTAAAAATCGCATTTTTCTGCCATATATTTCACTTTTGTTGTTGCATGGAGGTCTTTTGAAAAGAAACCAACAAAAATCCCACCAAAAATCCTCTCAAACACTTCATAGCTTTAGATTAGATATATAATAAGACAAGAACATTGTTGGTCCAAGTGAAGTTGGTTTTGAAAATTGACAAAGGAACTCAAGCATAAATCAGGTCTATCCATAGTGTACACTAACACGGGCAGATTCAAACATAAGGGATGCATGTGAGGGAGATCAACTTAACTTGTTATATTTGATATCTTTTGATCGAAAAAGGTTGCATAATTGATAATGAGAAGGACTCCTTACTCAAAGAGAACACTATCCAACTTAAGGAAAGAGTTAGAAGTTAAGGTTAATAGAAGTCTTCCACCAAGGAAAAGTATAGCATTGGAACTCAAGTTATTTCCTATTCTACTAATTCTATATATTACATTATATTCTCACTTTAAAGGACGCAAAAAACGCTAAAAATTAAACGTGAAGCAATTCTTGTGTGATTCAAGAGTGCGAACCTGACGCTACATGAACCAGATAGAAGAACCAGTTCCAAGTGTATGTCTTTAATTCCAGTTCAATTGTAGTAGGTTTTTTAAAATTGTATCTTTCAGCTTTATCTAGAAGCAATTGTAATAGGTACTCTAAGTATTCAAGTTAGAGTTAACTTGAAGTTGTCGCAACAGTTCGAGGCTGGTTGCTACAATGGGATAAGAGGTAATTCTTAGCTTCACAAAGAATTTTGTAAATGTTGTTTTGGCTGGGTAATTTACTGAAGTGTGGGGGAAAATCCTACTGAGTAGTAGGTCAAAGCTTTTTACCTTTCGAGCTAAGTGTTTTCCACGTAAAAATACTTGTGTTCTTTACTTTTTGCATTTATTATTTCCGCAATAGTAGTTTCAGGAACATATAGAAGAACCAAGTCCTGCTATATTATGTGTACAAGAAATTGGATACCATACAAATCACCCGCTCTTGTGTGGCATTGAAGTATAAAACATTAATTGGTATTAGAGCGGGTAATCCTTGATGAGACTTACACCTTAGGAGAATATCAACATAACTGCACCACATGAAAATTGAGAAAGGCAATCCACTGCTAGGCCACCACTCTTTAATAGCCAGTACTACTCTTTGTGGAAAAACATGATGAGAGATCACAATATAGGAGAGGACTATGAGCACTACGACATTATCACCAATGGTCTATTGTAGACCTTGAAAAAAAATGCTGAACGAGTAGATGTTCCAAATAGAAGAGCTGATTCTACTACTGAACACTTAAGGAAGTTGGAGAAGAATGCTAAAGCCAAGAAATGACTTGTTTGTGGACTTGTTCCAGATGAGTATAGCAAAATCCAAGGTTGTACCACCGTTAAAAAATAATGGGATACGCTGCAAGTGGCTTATGAATGAACATCTCATGTAGATAGATCTAGATGAACTCTTTTGTATTCTTAATATGAGAGTTTTGCTATGAAGGAAGGAGAAACTATTAAAGAGATGTACACAAGGTTCATTATACTGATAAATGAGCTAAAATATCTTTGAAGGATTATTCTTGAAGAAGAAAGGGTCAAAAAGATAAGGACTAGAGTCTTGCCTAGCACTTGGGAAAGCAAAATCACTGCCATCCAGGAATCAAAGAATATTGCCACTCTCCCACTGGATGAATTAATTGAAAATCTTACTGCCTATGAATTTAGGAGATATAAGATGAAGATGGATGTACCTAAGAAGGAAAGAAATTTGGCGGTCAAAATCACGGAAGGTTCTGATGTGGAAGTTGATATAATACCATAATCACCAAAGATTTCAAGAAGTACCTAAGGAGAGGAAAGTGTTCTTTAAGAAGTAGTAGCTACAAAAAATCAAAAGCTCTTGAGAAATAAACTAATGATGGTTATTACAAGTATGGAAAAATTGATCACACATCAAGAACTGTCCTCTGTGGGAAACTGAGTGGAAGAAGGAAAGAGCTGAATGAAGGAACATGTTCAACCCAAGAAAAATAATAACAAATTATCAACAAAGGCTATGATCACTACTTGGGGAGATAGCTCAGATAATGATGATGATGATGAACGAACACTTATGACTATTGGAGAATCTGATGATTAAGATGAGATAAGTGTTTCTCATCTCAAATACAATATTAAATTTTTATCTAAGAAAATGTTATCTGCGTTGCTCCTAGAGCTAATTGATGAGTCTGAGGGTGTAAACAATGAAAAGGAATAACTGTCAAAATAATGTGTAGTTTTAAAAGCTAAGTGCAAAAACTTTAGCTTGACACTAATGTCCTAAAGCTTAGATCCAAAAATCTAAAATTAAAATTAGGAATAGGTAAAAAGATATCGGACCACACACAATTAACTTTAGAAGTAAATATAGGAAAATGAAATATTTGTTGCACAAAATAGATGAGCATATAAGAATTCTAAAGGAGGATCTCGGCAAGTTCAAGCATGAGTTAAACGATACCAGTAAATGGAACATGTCCTCCAATGCATTTTCATGACTACAAGAACACCATAGTAACAAGAAAAGAGGACTTGGCTTCGGAAACCCTTCACCTAAGTGGGATCCCAAAAGCAAGTACTTCACATTTCCTGAGAATAACATTTGCACACACTATGGCAAAACTCGTCACTATAAAAGTAAATGTACTTCAAAAGAAAAATCAAGTGAAAAGAACTTCGAATTTGTTCAAGGGAAAAATATGCTGCGAAGTTAGGTTAAAAGAATTTGATTCATCCTTTTGCCTATAGAAAGTGACCCAGAATAGTTCGGGTTCCAAAGATTAACCCCTGATTTCCTTTTGTACGTCTAAGTGAAGGGGAGCATCTAAATAAGGTACATGGATAGCGGATGCTCAAAGCATATGGCAGGAAGCAAGAACTAGAGTCTTTAACTTGAGGACCTTAAAGGAGGTAATATCTCCTTTAGAAATGGGAAGAAAGGTGAGATCATTGGGGTTGGCAAGGTAGGTAAGACTGACTCTCACTCTATTAAGAATGTCGACCTCATTGATAGTCTGAAGTTTAGTCTAATAAGTATATGACAATTGTGTGATAGTGGTAACATGGTTACATTTACCTCTACAAAATGCTTTGTGATTAATCTTATCACTGACAAGATAGTTTTGCAGTGAACAAGAGTGAACAACATACATATTATGGATGTGTCCACACTCTCAGATAATGAAATCACTTTATTAAGTGTGTTGGATAATGATCCCCTCCTTTGGCACAAAAAAACATGGACATGCCAGTCTAAGTCAATTCAACAAACTTGTCTCTAAGGACTTGGTGACCTAACATTATTCAAGAAAGATAAAGTTTGTGAGGCTTGTGCTCGGGGGAAGTAGGTAAGACCCTCTTTCAAAAGCAAGAAAATGGTAATTACCACCAAAACAATGGAACTGGTATGGATCTTTGCGGACCAATGAGAACTTTGAGCAGAGGTGGTAAGAGATATGTTATGTTACTTGTTGATAATTACTCTAGGTTTATTTTGACATTGTTTCTAACATCTAAAGAGGAAGCATCATGTTCACTTCATTTATTAGAAAAACTCAGAAACAACTTGGTAATCAACTTGCATCAATTAGGTCTGATCATAGTACTGAATTTGAAAATGCCAAATTTGCTGAATTTTGTGATGAGCATGGCATAGATCATAACTATTTTGTTCCTAGGATTCTACGGCAAAATTGAGTAGTTGAAAGAAAGAATATGACTTTGGAAGAAATGGCTAGGACTATGCTTCTTTCTAGTAACTGCCCGATAGATTCTAGGCAGAAGTTGTGAACACTGCATATTACATCATAAATAGGTTCATAACTCGACCTCTTGTTGACAAGACTCCCTATGATTTACTTAAAGGGTGAAATCCTAATATATCCCATATTAGGACATTTGGATGCAAGGGCTTTATGCACAACAATGGTAAAGACCTAATAGGTAGGTTTTATCCCAGAAGTGATAAGAGAGTATTCTTTATATAGTAAACCTTATAAGATCTGTAACAAAAGAACTATGTGTGTAGAAGAAAGTGTACATGTGGTTTTTGATGAAACCAACATTCTTTAATAAAGGCAGGAACATGAAGATGAAACAATTGGGATGATAAGAAATTGAAATGAAACCATAGCCCAGACTGATGCTGCATTAGGGTAAGGAACATGTGATGGAATAGGTTCTTCTACCTAGGGCAACCTAACAGGTAGAACATAACAAAGAAGAACTGATTCTCAAACTTTGACGGAATTTATCCATGAACCTATTCCTCAAAAACAAAATAATAATGGAACATCTAGGGGAAACCAGGTGGTTGTGAAACCTTACAAGCACCAAAGTTCTCATTCCATTGAGAACTTAATTACTAATCCAACCTTTGGAATCAAAACCAAATCTTCTTTGAAGAATATTTATGATTTTAATGCTTTTCTATCTCTTATTGAACCTAAAAATATTGATGAGTCTTTGCAGGATACAGACTGGGTGAACACAATGCATGATGAACTCAACCAATTTGAGAGAGTCAAGTTGGCATCTGGTACCAAGACCCAAGGACAGATCAATAATTAGCGCAAAATGGGTATTTAAAAATAAACTTGATGAAGATGGAACAGTTATAAGGAACAAGGAAGGACTGTTGTTCTAAGATATACTCGTGAGGAGGGCATAGAATAAGGTGAGACCTTTTCTCCAGTTGCAAGAATAGAAGAAACTAGACTTTTTTTAACTTTTGTTGCTTACATGGAATTTACTATCTATCAAATGGATGTCAAGAGTTCCTTCCTCAATGGCTATATAATGGATAAAGTGTTTATCAACCAACCTCGGGCAATGAAATCAAGCAATGTCATAATCATATGTACATGCTTAACAAGGCGCTTTATAGGCTCAAGCAAACTCCAAGAGCATGGTACGAAAGACTATCAAAGTTCTTGCATGAGTGATAATAATTTATTCTTGAAAGTAAAAAGGCAAAGATCTCTTAATAGTTCAGATATATGTTAATGATATAATCTTTAGAGCAACTACTGAGAAGTTAAGTAAGGAATTTGCTAAACTAATAGAGAATGAATTTGAAATAAGTATGACGGGTTACCTTAATTTCTTTTTAGCCTTACAAATTAAACAAAACTCAAATGGAACTATGATCCATCAGTATAAATGTGAAAGGGTTTCTTAAAAGGTTTAATATGGAATATTTGAAATAAATTGATACTCCTATAGCAACAACCACAAAATTAGATATAGCTGAACATGATTCATCCATTGATCAGAAGATGTATATGGGAATGATTAGTTCTTTGTTATATCTCACTGTTAGCAGACCTAACATTATTTTCAGTGTAGGCCTTTGTGCTTGATTTTAGGTAAATCCAAATGAGTCTCACTTGAATGTTGTCTAGAGAATCTTGAGATACTTGAAAGGCACCACTGACCTTTGTCTATGGTATCCAAAAGGTAATAATTTCAACTTAGTGGGATATGGTGATGCTAGTTATGCATGTTCTCCTGTGGATAGAAAGAGCACCTCAGGTATGGCACACTTTCTTGGCTCATGTCTTGTGTCTTGGGCTACCAAAAAGTAAACTTTTGTGGCCTTATCTACTACTGAAGTTGGGTAAGTTGTTGCTGCCTACTCAATTGTTTTTTATCAAACAATAACGAATGGATTTTGGAATTGACGTAGCTTGTATCCATGTATTCTGTGATAATACTAGTGCAATTACTATGACCAATAACCCGGTTAATCAAATAGATGTTAGGCATCACTTTTTGAGGGACAATTATGAGAAATGTTTGATCACTATGAAATTTGTGCTACCGATAAGGAAATAGGTGACATCTTCACAAATGCTCTATGTAGAGATCACTCCGAAAGGAACGAGTTAGAATTAGGGATGATTAAGATCACCTAAAATAAACTTGTTTTAACTCAAAAATTGGTTAGAAATTTTTGAATTGTTGTACTGTTTATCGTGAAAATTGTAACAACAATTAAACTTGTACATGAGATTCTAAAAATACGTGATCTATTCTCGAGCTAGTTGTTAAAGCAGTTAATGGTAAGAACGTGAAATATAATGATGAAATGAGAGCTAAAATGACGCGGTAATCGAACCAAAGGGGTCTGTTGCCCGCGTGGAGAAATGGTCGTTGGGACCTTGGGGTTGGAGTTAGCATCGATCTCGAATTATCGAGGACAGTCGGGGATGTGATAATAGTTAAAGATATAACTAGGTAAGGCTCTTTTGGCCAATATTAAGCTATAGAATGAAGTACAAGTTAAGAGGCAATGAATACGGAGACGACCTTAGGCCGATACCAAGTGATAAACAAGAAGAATAACCAATGATAAATGACTTTGAGCAAAGAGGAATAAGCAAATTAGAGAAAAGAGAGAGAGAAGCTATTATTGAACATGAGTAGGAAAAGTGGAGCTCTGCTTACAAGATGTTAGTGACCCATCTTTCACAGCAAGGGGATGCCCAAACTTAGTACATAATATGTAGTATGAAAAAAGAGAATGGGATGTGACATCCCGTTAGCTTTACATTGTATATAGGATGGTATCGAGCCACTTGGATAGATTTGATTGACCCCGAGTGCATTCCTTCATTCGTCGGGGCCTTAGCCGAAGTTTGTTCTTGGCAGGGCATCGACATGTTTTGAGGGATGAGACCGACTTGAGATCTCGTCCTTTCGGGGTCACTCTCTAAAGCACTATGTCGGAGGGAAATCGGTCCCCCAGTTTTCACCATACGTAGATAGTCTCCATGTTTCTTAGAGGGAAGTGATAAGAAATTTTACAGACATATCATTTCCTGATCTCTTGTAGTGGTGTCGTGCCGATGGTGCAACTCTCTTTTGACAGGTATCAAGATACTTTGCCTTTTCACACATTCGGAATCACCTGAAATATTATGACCCTTCATTCTTTTGAGTCATATCATTTCTATCGGTACAACTTCTTTGAATGCATTGATTGCACCTGTGATTATTATATATGAGATAGACTAAGTTTGTTTTTTTCAGACATTTGTGTATAGTAATCATAGAGAGTCCGTGAATGTTGTGACACCGGTTTCTGGGTAGAGACTTATGTTTGATTTTTGTATCGATTTTGGTATTGTACATGTTTAAGTCTTCCACTTATTTTTAGTCTTCCACTATTATATTACTATTTATCACATGTTACTACAAATAGTTAAAAAGTATTAAAAATGAAAATGTTAAAGATTTTTAAATTTCGTGGCTTGTCTAGTTTCAACGAGTAGGCGCCATCACGATTGTCGAGAGTGAAAAATGCGGGCTGTGACATTTAGTCTGCATGTGCAATTATCTTGCAATGTGGCCCATGGTCAATGTATCATATTATATGTTCAGCGTCCCTTAGTCATAAGTTGGTACGCAAGGATAGGTGAGTCATCGGGTGTTGGTCTCTCCCCCCAGGATCGAGGCATATCACATATGATGATTTCAGACTTGGGTGTATGTTTGCATTAGATTTTTGTTGCTCGAGAGCGTTTGGTGCCTAATAGTGAAAGTTGACTCTTTGGAGATTTTAAAGTTCTTTAAATAGGAGTAGGTTTTGGGGTTATCGAGGTCCAATTGGGATTTCAAGATTGGGTATAACTCTGTATGGTGATTTAACAATTGCATGCAAAGTTGGGTATCATTCCGAGTAGTCTAAGTATGATTCGACGTGTTCGGAGCGATTTCGAAACTTGAAGCTCATAACTTGATTCAATTTGGTTTTGGGATGTGATTCTTGGTTTTGTTGTTAATTTACGTGTTTTGAGAGTTTGAGTAGATTTGTATTGAGTTTATGGGCTTGTTGGTGTATTTAGACGAGGTCACGAGTTGCTCGGGTGTGTTTCAGACCACTCGGAGCTGAGTTGAAAAAACCAGATTTCCAATTATGTTTCCTTCTTTGTGAACGCAGTTAGACCCTTGCATTCGCGAAGGAGGATTTGGGGCAGTGGCTGTTTTTCTTTTCGCATTCGAGGTCAAGCCTCCGCGTAGGCAGAGTTTGGTGGTCCTAGGTCTACGCATTAGCAAACCCCTTTTGCTTTCGCGTAAAGGAAAAGGTTCAGGGAGGGGTTAGTGTTCATTTCCCTTTTAATCCGTGAAGGCGCAGTAGCATTCGTGAAGCCAAAACTAGCCAAGCCTTCGCGATCGTGTGACTGCACTCACGTTCGCGATGAAAGGATTTTCTGGCTGGTGAATTTTTGCCTTCACGAATGCGAAGAGGGGTGCAGCTGGGTAGTACCTCGTTTTAAAAGCGGGAGTATGGCCATTTCGTCTCATTTTTCACAATCTTGGCGATTTTTGGAGCTCCAAGAAGGGGGATTTTAACCGACCACTTTGAGGTGAGTGATTTCTAAACAATGTGGGTCAGATCAAAGTTTATAGATAGATTTTAACATGAAAATTAGTAAAAATTGTGAGTTTAGATGAAAAACCTAGATTTTAATAAAAATGGAATTATCCGCGAAATTTGCTATAGAATTTAGTGAAAATTATATATTTAAGTTCATGAGGTTATGGGTAACAACTTTCTTTGAATCTTTTTTAGAATTCGGGCACGTAGGCCCCTGGCTGAATTTTAGGAATTCTTCATTTGGTGTAGGGTAATCACTTAAATAGTTAGAATACGAACTTGTGGATATGTATTGATTATTTTATATAACATATGACTAGTTTTGAGTCTTCTGGCACTGAATTAAGGATTTAAAATACTATTATGGATCGGAAAGTAAGCTTTGAGACGAGGTAAGACTCTTTTCTAATTTTGTAAGAGGGACTTAACCCCATAGGCGAATTGAATTAATATTATATTTGTGGGGGCTACGTACACACGATGTGACGAGATTCCCTATGTAGCTACTAATTATGCTTATGCCCGGCTAGTTTTAGGTTTACACCATGCTTTGTTGACATTGTTATTTTATCCGCGAGCGAGGTAAATTCGACTACTCTCATGGGAGAGGGTCGTTCTCCTCGCCAGGTTAACAGATGCATGTATGGTTCGTGTCGTCCGAACTTCGGCATTACACACAATTTATGTATGTATTTTGGATTGGGTTGTACATCCTCGGCATAAATCGTGTGTAACAATACTTGAAGCCCAGTTATATTTGACATTGTTTTATTGGCTTGAGAAGTTAAATGGAAAAATGATGGAAAGTCGATTTGGGATTTATTATCGGTGAAAGAATTGTCTATTTATTTATTATTATTGAGTTTTCATTATCATTATTTAGCCCATGGTTATTTAGAATCTAGATATTTTATTGTTCGCCCATAGAAGGTGTTGAAGTCGGCCCATCATCATTACTTTTTCAAGGTTAGACTAGATGCTTACTGGGTACATATTGTTTATGTACGCACACGGTACTTCTACACTATCGTGCAAGATCTAAGGAAGGGGCATCTAGTTACCATCCCGGCGTGCACTCCTGATTACCCCGAGACTTTACGACGAGCTGTCTTCCAAGCCCGTTCTGCAACACTCGGAGTATTTCTTTTGCTTTTGTTTCTATCTATTTCACTTCACACAGTAGCATCATAAAATTTTTTCTACTAGTAGCTCATACACTTGTACCACCGGGTCTTAGAGATTAAGCTGGTAGACAATTGGTATTTTTGGTTATTTATTTATCTCCTTTCCTCGTAAATACTTATCTCTCATTGTATTAAAACTTAACTTCATATTTATGCACTAATTAAATATCAACTATTTCTAAATTAGTAAAAGAAATAATCATATAGTTATTTCACTGTTGGCTTGTCTAGCAATAATGTTGTCATGGCCTATAAGAAGAATTGGGTCGTGACACACTGAGTAATTGCCTTCCCCCACTCCCTCCAAAGCACATGAATCATGGGAATTTGGAGCGGGTGGGGGCGAGGAGAGTAGCATGAAAAAAAAAATTAAAAATTTTGGTACTCTTTAATCAAACACTAGAAAATATTTTTCGAAAAATAATTTTCACTCACCAACCGAATATAAGAAAATAAGTGATAACACCATTCACTTAAAAAAAAATATTTTCTAGGAAAAATATTTTTCCTTCGTACGGAAACACCCTAAGATATGTGAACTATATCTCATAGGTATGGGCATTATTTAGTGGTACTAGACATTACACCCTAGTCCATTGTTAATTGATTCTTCATTAGATCAGTGTATCATATGAAATTGAACGTCGAGAGCACTTACTGCAACTGACATAAATGTACATGGAAAAGATAATGGACTACACATTTTGTGGAAGATTGGTTTTTTCAGACTGATTGCTCAAATCTTGTGAAAAGACATTACCGAAGATTTCGAAGTTTTATGTACTAGCGGTGCATAAATAATTACACAATTATATTATTTAAATAGTAATTACAAAAAAATAATTTTAATTAACAGTAATTGGTAAACGAAATAGTGAGTAACGTAACTTACAATAAAAAGGTTAAGATACACGAGTAGTGAAAATTCATTACATCTATAGTAGGTATGTCAATGAATATTTAAGAACCCACTAAATCGACCGAACCTTACCGTACAGAATCGATTTTTTAGGTTTATTTTAATAAAAGTGCCGGATTCAATATAAATCAATATCCGATTTATATGTGAAAAATATATTTATATATTAAGTTTAAAAAACACCATTATATTTTCCATTGGGCTTTGAAATTATAATTGAAAACGGTTATAGGACAACAAACAATTAAACTTTAAATCCTAATTCCCAATCCTATTACGCTATTCTCATTGAAATTAAATTATTTTCAGTATATGATCACTGGCAAGACACAAGATTTTGTAGCAATTATGAGTAGCAAACTATAATGTATTGAATATATTTCTTTTCGTATGATTTAGATTTATCTTCTTGAATATTTAATCTTCTATAAACCTTATTCTTAAGTTCAAGCTTGGTTAATATTCTTTTACTCATGTGATTTATATTCTTTTGTCTTTGCTTAGTTTCTTTTACATTGCTATAGAATAGTTGATGGATCTATACTCTCGTCATATTTCATGTTTTTTAATTCATTACCCTTTAAATAGTAAAGACGTGTAGAAAATTCTATAAAGTCCTATACAAGTATGTAGAATATTGCATTCTACTTCTACTAATGACTTTTACATGTCATCAAAAAAAATAACCGCAACATAACTAAACTATACAAGTGGCAAAGAAAAACCGATATGACTGAGACAGTTTCGGAAAACCTAATTTTAGTTATACTTATTATAATAACTGAAAAATTTGTACAGTTTCGAGCGGTTTTCCTCTTTGTACCGATGAGTATGATAGTGTTTGGTCTAGCACTGCTAGCGATTTATGTTGTGTTTCAAATTTTTGCATAATATTTGTGTTACTGCTTTTCCAATAATTTGTTGTCTCTCACTTTGTTGATATTATTTTTCAGGTTTTATTGTCACAGATGTATTGTCTCTAACCCGAGGGTCTCCCAGAATTAGTTTCCTTACCCCTTTGGGGTAGGCGTATGTTCTGCGTGCGACCTACCCTCCCAAGAGACCACTGGTGATTATTTACTGGGTTGTTATTGTTGTTTACTTCAAGTTTTTATCTCAGTAAATGAAATATAACTTGAATTAGTTGTATTTTTCTCTCGAAAGAAATTGAAAAAAATTAGAGACTGGACCATGATTTGAAACTTTTTGAGTTTATGCTTATAAGTAAGTTATTGTGTTCTAAATTAATAATCTAGAATATTTTTGTTTTTCAATAGCCAATATGTTAGATTAACTCAATATTTTAAGGTTAAAATTTGATATTCAATATGGATATGAAGAATATTATAAGTTACAATTCTTCTTCAGTTATTATAATTGTTTACCCTTATAATGGATAACAATTAAATTTGTTATGCGATTTTAAGGATATGTGGATGAATTTAACACAAGTAATAAGAATGTTAGATAAGAGAACTAATGAAAATATAAAGAATTAAACCTGTTATGATGTTGAGTCAGGGCTCGGACTTAAGAATAACAATAGTTCTGCCGTCGATCGGACCCTCGATCAAAGCCCAATGCGTATGGAGAACTATGATTAGAACAAGAACTTTTCGACAACTAAAAAGCACAGAAACAAGTATTGTATTGCCTTGATTAGAGTTTACAATGTGTCCATTGAATAAGAAACCCCCCTTTATATACTAGGGAGTTTTACCCCTTCTTCAATTCAAAAAAAGTATAAATCCTTCTTGTACATCAAGCACTGATACCCTATCGGTATCGAGCGAGATCCGCGCTATGATATTCGATTGGGTGCGAATATCACAACCCTCTGTTAGTCGTGTGCAATCATAGTACTGCCTTCCGAGGTGTTGGAGCTCGTTCCGGATTCGGGAGTGTAAACTTGTCGGGCCCGATGACAAGCACTACGTTTAGGCCTCGAACCAATGATTTATCAGACTCGATCTCTGTCTCATACACATTCGTACTTTGTCAGACTCACTGAGAACTCGGGTTGTGTGCTGACCCCGAGTTCACCTATCTACAATAATAAAAAATGTATTTTAATATACTGACCAAAATTTATATAAATTGAATCTCAAAAAGCGAAAAGATTCACGTAAACAAGAACGGAGGAAGTATTATTTTGAATTGTTGAACAATTTCATACGAGTGGACAGTAATAATTTACGTTGTTGTTTCGTTGCCTTTTGCTTAGATTTCCTTAATTTTAGTTTTGGAATTTGACAATGCTGGCAAAAGAACCATTCTATAAATGATTAGCCTTTTCAAAACTCTGTTTACTTCGTGGTTTGGGTTCTTGATAACTGTGATGAGTGCTTATGGACTTTTCTTTTTTGCATATTAGCCTCAAATTATTGAAATAATAATTTCCAGTTTTCACTATTGGTACTCTTGTTTTATTCTTTTAGTCTATCGTTTATTCTGTCTAATTCTTTATAAAGGGATTATTACTTGATTAGGGATTAATACCTGCTCTTTTCTATAAGATCGAAACTAATGGTTAGCTAGGGAAGAGGTGAGATATTCATGGTTCATATTTCTCATATTTTATTATTTTAGTTTACTTTTTAGCAATTTGGAGTTTACTATACAGCATACTATAACTACTACTGAATCACAATATATCTTATTTGAGTATGTTAAATGTTATTTCTATATTCTTGGTATAATATATAGTATACCATAATCATTGTTGATGCCCCTTTTACGAATAACTATGTGACTTATACGTCTTACGCAAAAAAAGTAAAGCACATAAGCATATACATAATTTTAACTATATAGATTTAACGTTTAAGATTCTTTGCATTTGTTCTATTATATTTTTAACGTTTCGGATTGATATTTACTATTTGGTGTATTTTTAATACGTTTTTACATATAAATTTATTTTTCACATCAAAAGTCTGGGTTCAGATGAACACAATAACCTAAAGTTACATCCGCCCCGGGTGAAATGATAAAAAATGGCCAAAATTTCATCGCTTGTCATATTTTCAACTTTTGTTCCTCAAATTCTCACAGTATCTGTAATAAACTAAGAAGACGGAAAGAATATGATCGTTATAAAAGAAAAGGGACAGGGATGAAGTTGTGTTGTTAAACTATTTTCCTTAATATTTTATGTGTGTTAATAATGGATCAAAGAGGAAGACGAAAGGGGTTTGCAGGGAGAATCGGAGGTGGAGGAAAGGAGATTTGACAGGTGTAAATAAATGAGGATGGGAGAAGGGCAGAAGGTTTGGTAGAAAAGCATGGAGTCATCAATAATGGAGCTTATATAAAGTGAAATAATTTGCAATTTTAACTTATGTGTCGAAAGGCCTTTTTAGTAATTTCATTTAAAAATGTGGTACTCCGTCCTTTATTTTAATTTAGATGATATAATTTAACTTGGATACCACACAAATCACCCCCTTTTGTGTGACATTGAAGTATAAAACATTAATTGGTATTAGAGCTGGTTATCCTTGAAGAGGCTTACACCTTAGGAGAAGACCAACATAAATGCACCACTTGGAAATTAAGAAATCCACTTCTAGACCCCACTCTTTAATAGTCAGTACTACTCTTGGTGGAAAGACATGATGAGAGATCACAATATAGGAGAGGACTATGAGCTATGCGACATTATCACCGATGGTCCATTGGAGACCTTGAAGAAAAATATAATGCTGAAGGAGTAGATGCGCCAAAGAGAAGAGCTAATTGCACTACTGAACACTTAAGGAAGTTGGAGAAGAATGCTAAAGCCAAGAAATAACTTATTTGTGGACTTGTTCCAGAAGAGTATAGCAGAATCCAAGGTTGTACCACTACTAAAAAAATATGGGACACACTGCAAGTGGATCATGAAGGAACATCTCGTGTAGATAGATCTAGATGAACTCTAATGTACTTTCAATATAAGTGTTTTGCTATGAAGGAAGGAGAAACTATTATAGAGGTGTACACAAAGTTCACTACACTGATAAATGAGCTAAAATATCTTGGAAGGATCCAAAAGAAGAAAGGGTCGAAAAGATATTGACTAGAGTCTTGCCTATCACTTGGGAAAGCAAAATCACTTCCATCCAGGAATCAAAGAATACTGCCACTCTCCCACTGGAAGAATTAATTGGAAATCTTATTGCCTATGAATTTATCAGACATGCCATGAAGATGGATGTACCTAATAAGGAAAGAAATTTGGCTCTCAGAATCACTTAAGGTTCTGATGTGAAAGTTGATATAATACCATGATCAACAAAGATTTCAAGAAGTACCTAAGGAGAGAAAAAAGTTCTTAAAGAAGTAGTAGCTATAAAAAATCAAAAGCTCTTGAGAAACAAACTAATGATGGTTATTACAAGTAAAGAATAACTGATCACACATCAAGAACTGTCCTCTGTGGGAAATTGAGTTGAATAAGGAAAGAGATGAATGAAGGAACATGAAGAAGGAACAGGTTCAACCCAAGAAAAACAATAACAAATGATCAACAAAGGCTATGATCACTGCTTGGGGAGATAGCTCAGATAATGATGATGATTATGGACGAACAGTTATGGCTCTTGGAGAATCTGATGAATAAGATAAGGTAAGTGTTTCTCATCACAAAAGACAAGATTAAATTTTTATCTAAGGAAATGTTATCTGAGTAGCACCTAGAGCTAATTGATGAATCTGAGGATGTAAACAATAAAAAGGAATAACTGTCAAAATAATGTGTATTTTGAAAAGATAAGTGCAAAAATCTGAGCTTGACACTACTGTCCTAGAATTTAGATCTGAAAATCTAAAATTGAAATTAGGAACACGTAAAAAGACATCGGATCACACAAAATTCACTTCATAAGAAAATGTAGGAAAATAAAATATGAGTTGTACAAAAGAGATGAGCATATAAGAATTCTAAAGGAGGATCTCAGCAAGGTCAAGCATGAGCTAGACAAAACCAGTAAATGGAACAGGTCCTCCAATGCACTTTCATGACAACAAGAACACCATAGTAGCTCAATAGATGACTTGGCTTTGGGAACCCTTTACCTACGCGGGATCCCAAAAGCAAGTACTTCACATTTCCGGTGAATAAACTTTGCATCACTATGGTAAAAAATCGTCACTATAAAAGAAAATGTACTGTAAAAGAAACAGCAAGTGAAAAGAACATAGAATTCATTCAAGGGAAAAATATGCTGCGAAGTTAGGTTTAAAAGAATTTGATGCATAATTTTGCCTATAGAAAGTGATCCAAAATAGTTTGGTTTCGAAAGATTAACTCCCGATTTCCTTTTGTAGGTCTAAGTGTAGGGGAGCAGCCAAACAAGGTACATGAGTAGCGGCTGCTCAAAGCATATGGCAGGAAGCAAGAACTAGAGCCTTTCACTTGAGGACCTTAAAAGATGTAATGTCTCCTTTAGAAATAGGAAGAACGGTGAGATCATTGGGGTTGGCTAGGTAGGTAAGACTTACTCTCACTCTATTGAGAATGTCTACCTAATTGATGGTCTAGAGTACAGTCCAATAAGTGTATGACAATTGTGTGATAGAGGTAAGATGGTTGCATTTACCTCTACAAAATGCTTTGTGATTAATCTTATTACTGACAAGATAGTTTGTAGTGAAAAATAGTGAACAATATATATATTATGGATCTATCCATACTATCAGATAATTAACTCACTTTATTAAGTGTGTTGGATAATGATCCCCTCCTTGGGCACAAAAAAATTTGGACATTCCAGTCTAAGTCAATTCAACAAACTAGTCTCCAATGACTTGGTTTTTGAGGCTTGTGCATGGGGAAGTAGGTAAGACCATCTTTCAAAAGAAAGAAAATGGTAAGTATCACAAAAAAAATGGAAGAGGTATATATGGATCTTTGCGGACCAATGATAATATTGAGTAGAGGTGGTAAGAGATATGTTATGTTACTTGTTGATGATTACTCTAGGTGTAATTTGAAACTCTTTCTAACATCCAAAGATGAAGCATTTGACATGTTCACTTCATTTATTAGAAAACCTCAGAAACAACTAGGTAATCAACCTGCATCAATTAGGTCTGATCATGGTACTGAATTTGAAAATGCAAAAATTTTCTGAATTTTGTGATGAGCATGGCATATATCATAATATTTTTGTTTCTAGGACTCCACAATAAAATTGAGTAGTTAAAAGAAAGAATATGACTTTGGAAGAAATGGCTAGGACTATGCTTCTTTCTAATACCTCTGCTCGGTTGAAAATAGTTTGCAATAGCTCCATTGATTAAGATTGCTATTTTACTCTCAGAAAGAAATACATTTTAGCAGGAGCTTAGAGAACTTGGGAGGAAAATTAAAGAATATTAGGGTTTGATGAATGAAAGACTATTTAGGAGGATCAAAAGCCTTTTCCAAGTCAATTTTCAGAATCATATGGTCTTGCTTACCTTTCAGTTTATTGAATTTGGAAATCATTTCCTGGATCATGATAGCATTGCCAGAGGCTCTTTTGTTTTTTATAAAACTAGCTTGATAAGGACTGATAGTTGATCCAAGAAAGGTTTGATACGATTGGCTAGAATCTTTGTAATTATTTATAGATAGTGTTTCACAAGCTAATAGGTCTAAGTTTTTGATATTATTAACATTATGGAATTTAGGAATGAGGCATAGAACAGTCTTGTTAATATCCAGAGGGATGTTTTGGTTGTTGAAGATGTTATAGCAGAGCTTCTTGGAAGAATCCCCGATATGGAACCAATATTTTTGGAAGAAGAAGGGGTGCGGACCGTCTGGTTCGGGAGACTTGAATGGTTTGAAAGAGAAGACTACACTTTTTATCTCATTATCCAGGAGGGGGGGTATCTAGGTGTTCTAGGTTATTAATTTTGCAACTGGATTGAGTATTTAGGGGGTTAGCCCAGGAAGATTGAGTATGAGAAGAGGTAAAAGCAGAGGTAAAATAGTTTTGGACATGGCCCAGAATAAGACTATGATCATATATCCAGTTACTAGCATCATCTTTGAAGAAAGTAATTTTGTTTCGTCTTTTTTATTGGTGGCATAGATGTGGAAGAATATAGTATTGGTGTTACCATCATTAAGCCACATTATCCTGAATATAAGTTTCTAGTACTCTTCCTCTATCTTTAGGATATAATTGAACTTATGTTGAACATCTAATTCTAAATTATTTAGGAAAGAACAGCTGTTAGAAGCTTGGATGCCTTGTAGTTTGGCTAAGAGTTTTCTCTTCCTTCCCATGATTTTGCCAAAATGTTGTCCTTCCAAGGTTTAACATTATCAATAAAGATAGATCTAGCCTTTAAGTAGTCAATGTTATTCCAGGAGTTTGTAACAACAGATTGAAACTCCAGATGTTTACACCAAAAGGTTTCTAACCTAAAGGGGACCTTATGAGGAGTTCTATTTCTAGAAATTAATTCTACTAGGATAGCATTGTGATTAGAGTGATTTTTGGGAAGATGGATAATAGAGCTTTTAGGAAAAAGTTCTAACCATTTTCATTTCCCAAAACATTATCCAATCTTTCTAAAATAAGGCTCTTATTACTATGTCTATTATTGGTCCAAGTGTATTTGCTTCTCTTGAAACATAGGTCAACTAGGTTGAAATTATTAATTTGAAACCAATATTTCTAGCTCTACTATCCTTGATTGGTTTACCTCTAAATTTCTCACTAACGGTTAAAATATCATTAAAATTACCACATATTATCCAATATCCTTTATAAGTGTTACTAATATTTTCTAGGTTATCCCACATGATATTTCTTGAATGAATATTGGTACTAGCATAAACTGAAGTAAAGAGCCAAGGTTACGTAAAGAATGTACCTCTATAGTTGCATGGATCTCCCGACCTCTTATATCAGCATTTTGGACATTGATTATATCATCCCTCCACATCATAACCATACCACCTGATTGCCTCTCCGAAGGAACTTCTATCATCTCAGTGAAACCAAATTCGTTGAGCATGACATCATGGCTGATCATCCTTGTTTCTAGCAAAGTAACCAAGCTCGGCCTATGGGTGTCTATCATCTCCCTAAAGTTTCTCCTAAAGCTGTCATTAGTTCCTCCGCGAATATTCTATTTTATGAAATTAGTAGACTCATTCAAGGCTAAGTCAGTGTTGTTCATTTCTCCATTCCCCTTTATTCCCTCCACTTGGACAGGATTCCTTCTCATTAATGGAACTAACATCATAGCTTTGTTCCCCACAGTAGGGTCGTAAGGAGGGCGGATATCTATCGAGCACTTGAATATACCTCTCATTGTGCCTCTCCGTGAATAGAAAGATTTTTATTTTGTCTAGGCTTGAGAGTTCTAGGGTTGACCCTAAGTAATGATTTAGGGGGACATCATCCTCCTCCATCTTTGCCTCCACTGGCCCTAGTATGGGGTCTTCTTATTGTTGCAGTGGGGGTACTGATGGTGGTTGGGGGTACATCCCTTGGTTCCTTAGATTGACATCCTAAGGGAGAAAGATGGGGTTTAAGTGGGTGTACATCTCTATTGGAAAGAAAGGGAGGTCCAGTAGAGTATTTAGATGGTGCATGGGGGTGAATTGAGGAGGCATATTCCATTGCTCTCTCATTGTTTGGGCCAGTTGAGGATTCAATGATGGTGCCATCGGATAAATAAAATTGTTGAGCCATACATAGTTTAGATAGTTGTTCATTGCCAATATCATCCATTCTGTGATAAGTTGAGCTAGGTATTGGGTACTGTGCGAGATCACAATGGCTTCTTGACTGTTGATCGGCACTGTCAATGAGAATGCATGGCCCGTGAGCCCTAACTCCATCCAACTCATGGGTTGGTAATCTGGTGCTTGGGGGGCTGAGCATAAATTATTATGGGTTGTTTTGGGGGATGGAGGGGGGAGGGGGGAATGTTTTCCATTTGGAAAGTGTGACATTGTCTCAAGATTTGAACTAGTCGAGTTTCTCTCGTTAGCGTTGAAAGAACTCTTGGAATTTTGATTAAGACAAGTTGAATTAAATGCACTGAAAATTGGTGTAGGATGATGGATAGGAGGAGAGGTTAGACGATTGGGTGGGGAGGTGATGATTGTTTCATTTTTTTCTGGCTTTTGGTTGCCATAGGTCACTTTTAAAAGAACACTTAAAGGTTTGGATTGTATTACTAATAGGAATGTCCATTTGGCAACTTTCTTCAATGGTCTTTGCCATTTGGCCAACATGCATAGATGAGGAGATTTTGGAAGATTCTTTAGATAAAGGAAGATTTTGGAAGGATTTCGAGTTAAGGATGGGATTTGGGGTAGTATGGGTATGATTACTGATAGAGGTATATTCGTCCATATAAGAGCCATTTTGTATGGCATTGGATTTCACTAAGGTGTTGGTAATGTGGGGTGTCACGTTGGAGTCTTGCATGCAGGTATCTTGTGTGTCAATATCCAAGTCATTAGTTAATTGATTAAATCTATTATTACTAATAGAATTATCATTATCCATAGTGGTTTACGTCAAAACCTTTTTCTTCTCTTCTAAAAGGTGGTTTTCCATATGAGATGTAGATTGGTCAAAAGTCGATTCTGGATGGGTAATGACAGGAGGATTTTGATTGTTAGAAGGATTAATTTTTTGTTATATAATGGAGTGTTTGGGTAAACAAGAACTTACCTATCTTTGTTTTGAATAGTTTAACCAGAATACATGGACCTTGGTTGCCATTTGCATGGATTAGGCATTTGATTAGGAGTTTTTTGCCTTGATTCTTTGTCTTATTGAAGGAGACAGTTTTTGATTCAGAGTCACAAGCTTCTTGTGGAGCTACTTGTTGATGTTCTTGTCTTGCATGGTGAGGATCCAAGTTTTGCATCTTGATATTGTTGCATTGTCTTAGTATGTGACCAAAATGGTCGCAGTTTTTTGGAAAGATAATCCTCCGCTTCATAGAGTATATCTTGTTTGTCGTCTCCAACAAATAGGAAAGGTTGAACTGGAATTTCCAAAGGAATTTCGATACAAATTCTTGTATAGCGACCTCTTAGGGTAGTTGAGGTGCATTTGTTAATTTTTAAAAAATGTCCTATTGCGTTGCCAATTTTTGCTAGGATTTTTCCATCATATAATTCAGTTGGTAATTGGGCAGCCTTACCAAAACTACTGAAGAAGTTCGTTTTTCATTTCTAGCCACAAAGTTTGTTTTCCATTTGGAGATAGATAGGAAATGACCATTTATGAATCATGATCCTAGGTGAATAGCTTTATCCATATTTTCTTTCTTTGTGAACTTGATTATGTAATAGTCCTCACCAAGATCAATTAAAGAGAATTCCTCCGTTGGTTTCCATATATCTTGGATGCATTCCCAACCTTTTGAAATGCAAGAGACCATCCCCCACAACCACCACATTTAGTCCAACACCTTCCCTTGTCAAATAATCTGGAAAGACCAATATCCTTTAAGAATCAACTATTAAAATCTAGCCTAATAATTTTCACTCATTCCATAGATTGTGATGAGATGTTTGAACCAACAAAGACAATGGAAGACACAAAAATTGTGCGTGATCAAGGGACTAATCTAGGTGAAACTAGACAAATTTCTCTTTTATTAGAAGATAAACAACATATCTATGAGCCATAAAAAATTCTCTATTATAGTCAAGTTAGTAGGAAAAGTATGCTACACCATATTCTATTGTAAAATATATTTTTTAAAAGTAAAATACTTTTGTTTTTTTTTTCCGGTTTAATCGATCTATATTATCAAATGACTCGATTAATCTATATTCATGCTGCATTGGGTTCATTAAAGAGAGAATATAGCGTTCCCTACTAGAATATGTTTTAACTTTTGGGCTACGTTTTCTTTTTTAACTCAAATGCTTTTTTTCCTGTCTTTTTGTTCATATTTCGCCATTAAAAAATATTCGTTTCTCCATTAAAAAAAAAATCTTAGAAATCTGATAGCTCGATGCTTATCTTGAAAAGTTAGTGTGAGCAATTCAAGAGTAACCAAAGCAAATTGAATGAACTCATGAAGTCAACTTGCTTTTCAAGAACGTGCATAATTGAAAGAAATCGCCCATTCCTTTTTAAGAGTGTACAGTCTATGTCCTCAAATAATTGTCTTAATTCGAATATTTAAATATATTGGGACCCTCTCAAACTTTAATGTTGGAGTATTGCAACTCTTATATTACATCATAGAAGGTCCGAATGAATTGCATAACACAACAAAAATTACTAAGCCCAAAGCTATATGGGAAAAGAAAACCTCCAACTCTCAATGTATTTCCTTGAATATTCTCTTCTTCTATTGATAATTCTTTGTTTCACTTATTTTATTACATGGTACCTGCGAAATAGAAGGACAGAAACTTCAGCTCCAATATATTGGCCAATCGTTGGAATGTTACCAGCGATTATCTTGAATTTTCATCATATCCATGATTATATAACGAAGGTTCTTACAGAAACAGGAGGCACATTTGTGTTCAAAGGTCCTATATTTGCTAATATGGACATGTTGATTACTTGTGATCCTGTAAATATCCAACATATCTTCAGTAAAAACTTTACAAACTATCCAAAGGGACCCGAGTTTCGTAAAATATTTGATATCTTGGGAAATGGCATTTTTAACGTTGATTCTGAATTATGGGAGCTTCACAGGAAGATCACCATGTCCATAATGAGTCATGCAAAGTTTCAAACACAATTAGAGAACAACATGTGGGGCATTATTGATAAACGACTTCGACCAATTCTTGATGTTTTTGCTGAACAAGGCAATTCATTTGATTTGCAAGACATTTTACAAAGATTAAGTTTTGACTCTATCACCAAGTTGTTGCTTGATCATGATCCAAGAAGCTTGTCCATTGACTTTCCTCATGTGCCATGCGAAAAGGCATTCACCGTCGCTATTGATGCACTTCTATTCAGACACATAATGCCAGAGAGCTGTTGGAAATTGCAAAGATGGCTTCAAATTGGTAAAGAAAAGAAACTCAGTCAAGCATGGCAGACTTTTGATGAGTTCCTATATCCTTGCATTTCACAGAAACAAGAGGATATAATGAAGAAAACCATCAAAGACGAAGAGTTCACATTTTTAGCTGCATATATTAAAATGTATAATTCATGGAACAAAGGTGATTTGGGTACACTACAAAAATTCCTTAGGGACACTTTCTTGAATTTAATGTTAGCTGGGAGAGATAGTACAAGTTCAGCTCTCACTTGGTTTTTTTGGTTCTTGGCCAAAAATCCCTTAGTTGAGACAAAGATTAGAGAAGAAATTCAACAGCAGTTGCACCTTAAGAAAGATGAAAACCTCAAGTTTTTCAACAAAGAAAAAATGTTGAAATTGGTCTATCTGCATGGTGCTTTGTGCGAAACTCTTAGGTTTTTCCCATCACTTTCTTTAGAGCACAAAGTCCCACTTGAACATGACATCCTTCCTAGCGGTCACCGTGTCAGTCGAAAAACAAGAATGATTACACCATTCTATTCAATGGGGAGAATGGAGACTATATGGGGGAAAGATTACTTAGAATTCAAGCCCGAGAGATGGATTTCAGAACGAGGAGGGATCAAACATGAGCCATCTTTCAAATTTCCGGCTTTTAATGTAGGTCCAAGAACTTGTTTAGGAAAAAACATGGCATTCGTTCAGATGAAAATTCTGGCAGCCACCATCATACACAATTACCACATCCAACTAGTGGAAACTCAAAATATTTCTCCCACTACTTCTATTATCATGCTAGCGAAACATGGTCTAATGGTTCGTGTCATCAAAAGGGTATAGTACGCGCATGTATGTACGTATGTCTTATGTACAATACTGTGTAGAAAACAGTTATGACGATGTGTTCTGATTGATGGAATAAACCTCTTTCTGCATGGAAGAGATGTAGAATTATATTTCAACTTTTTCAGAAAATTCAAAATAAAGTTGTTCTCTTTCTTTACTGATTTTCTTTTACGGTCTCTTTTTCAGTGAGATGATTGAAATTTTTCTTCAATTTCCTGGAAAGAAAGTTTATTATTATAAAAGAGGCAATATATCACCTTTGGTAAAAATCTCGAACCCGGAAAGAATGTTTATTATGCTTGTAATTTAATACACTTTTAGTTCTTTACCATATGTGCTACTTAAGTAAATTTGAAAGTTTTATACTGGTTGAAAACGAATAATTTAGCATTTTTAGTTCTTTATCATTCGACATACATTTTTCGAATTGAATTTGTAGGCATGTTAATTTTATTGAATATAAATTCAATAAATAATTTGGGCTATTTTAATATACTAGTCCAAATAAATACTATGGGCTAATATAATTAAATTAATTATATAAGTCCAATTTATATGGATCAAATAAATAAATCTTAACTTATTGGTTAGAGTGATGCGCCCACTTCATTTAGCCCAATATGTCATCTTTCTAGAGGTCCAGTTTGGTACAATGTATCAAGTGACGTGGCGAACCAAGTCTAGTGGAAGAGCCAATATGACCATGCCACGTGTAAAAATAACAAAGCATGCCCAGTCACACTGAAAGGCCAATGAAATCGAGCCACGTGTGCAAGTGACATGTTTTGGCCAATCAAATGCGGTCATGTCACACTTCAATTTGATTAGTCGGAAAATATTTATTTTTATCATGACTATTCCCTTCCACAACTATAAATAGAGGTCTTTATACCTCAGAAAAGACACCAGATGTTTTAACAAGAAGCAAGAGAGAGCTCGTGGATCAAAAGCCGCAAATCTCCCAACAAGTTTCAAACTTCAAGCAATCAAATTCAAGTTCAAGAACTACGTACAAATCAAGTCCAAGCTTAAGAACGAAGAAGGAATCAAGGTTAAGTCCAAGCAATCAAGCTCAAGCTCAAGAACAAGATCATCGTTCGTGGAAATTCAATATAGATTGAAGATCAACCTCAAATGCCCTTGAATTTATTTACTATTGAAAAGAAGATTAGAGGATTCATAGAGATTGTAACACTCAAATATTTGATATAAAATACTACTACTGAATTTATTGTCTACAAATTCTGGCACGCCTAGCGGGACGACCTCTACCTTTAATCTCAACTTTTAAAACACCAAAGTACAAGACCACTGAAATAGCGTCAAAGAAAATCAACTCCGTTTCAACTTCCACCAAGGCTGCTAACTCCAGGTTCTATGCTAATGTGGAAAGCATCCTCGATGTCACCTTTGGAAGCTTCGGACCAGTTACGAGGAGCAAAGAAAGCTCTTTTGTTATACATGTACCCCAAGTGCCATCCGCATCAAACCTTATTCTTGGATTTTCATCCTCAAAAGGAGCAAGATCATCCACAAACACATCTGAAAGAGGAAGCGATGTTGCTGAAAAGATCAAGAAAACTCTTGCTCTGCTTGACCTCTCCGGATCCAAGTGCTCAGTTATGAAGGAAGATGATAATGCTTCAAGTGTTGGATCCTCCCCACTTACACCACATGTGTGAACCAATCAAGGATCAATCTGTGTGAAAATCCATGCTACTCTCCATCATCCATAAGAATCATCACTACAACATTTTAAGCCTACAACCAACCTTGAGAAGTGTGTCCTAAAATTCAAAGAAGTGTCGCATTTGGTCAAAGAAAACACTTTACGGCTTTAGGCTACACTATTTGGCGGGCAGCCTAAAGTACCGTAACCTTTTATTATTGGCCACGCTTTGTAGGTGTTTCCTTAAAGTCGCTCTTTAAAAGTGTGGCATATATGGTATAAAGGCCACACTTATATTTTCTCATATAGCCACACTTTTATGACATAAGGCTACACATGATAAGCGTGATCTTTATCACATTATAGACTACGCTTTTGAAGTGTGGCTTCTAGAATAACATTTATCATTAACAATGCAAAATTGACAATCCATATGGCCACACTTATTAAGCATGGCAATTTTGTCTACACTACATAGAACAACAACAACAACTACCCAGTATGTTCCCACAAAGTGGGGTCTGGGGAGGGTAATACGTACACAGGCCTTACCCCTACCCGAAAGGGTAGAGAGGCTGTCTACACTACATAGAAATTTTTAAATATTTATATTAGCCACATTTGTGGTTAAAAATTTATATTTGTTTACATTAAATTCATTCGATATATATACACACACACACATACCCTCCGTTTTAATTTATGTCAACTTATTTTCATTTTAGTCCGTGCCAAAAAGAATGGCTCCTTTCCTTATTTTGAAATAATTTACCTTTATGCAATAATTTATAGCCACACAAAATATATGTGCCTAATTTTATAACACAAGTTCAAAAGTCATCTTTTTATTCTTAAATTTCGAGCCCATTCAAATGGGTTCACATAAATTAAAACGGAGGGAGAATATATATATATATATATATATATATATATATATATATATATATATATATATATATATATATATATATATATATTATGGGTCTCAGGCATTAAGAATGACCAATTTCCTTATTCAGAAATAATGTACCTTTATTGTCACGACCCTAGTTCACCAATTGTGAACCTATCATGACATCACCCAGTCCCCGCGACTAGGTAAGCCTAACACATTGCGGAAAATACAAGTTTATGAACTTTAAACAAGAAATAGCGGAAAACGATATAAATAGGAATGTAATCCGTGCCGCTTGGCACATACACTCGTCAAACACACTGTATACATACCACCAAGACCTGGAATCCCACGGGTAACACAGACTAAAAGAGAAATACAATTGTGGATCTATATGTCAAGAGTATCTAAAACAACGAAATGAAGGAAAAACATCTAGTAATACTATCAGAATAGAAGGAGGGCCTCCGGATCCGCGGACGTAGCAGATCATACCTCGAGGTCACCAAATGTGCAGCTGAATCACCTAATATGAGCATGTCCTGATGTACCTGGATCTGCACAATAAAAGTGTGCAGAAGAGTAGCATGAGTACACCACGACGGTACTCAGTAAGTGCCAAGCCTAACGTCGATGGAGTAGTGACGAGGATGGTCAGGGCCCTACTGAGAGAGTAATAACATAATGATAATAACAATAATAAGCAGTTTAATAATAATGAATCTGAAATAACAATAATAAGTGATTTCTACAACCGTCTACAGTCAAGCTAACAACAAGTAACAAACTCAACAAAACACAATCAGCAAGTCCAAGACCTGTGGGAATTGAACCCACAGTCCCACTCTATAATCAACAATCCAGGAGCTACGGGAATTTAACCCGTAGTCCCAATAACAGTATCTCTCGATCTCCGGGAATCGAACCCGCAACCCATGTCTCAATACCTCAGGATGTGTCTCAATGATCTCAGGATATCCGGGAATCGAACCTGCAGTCCATATCTCAATAATATATAAATAAAATCTGGGTCTCCGGGAATTGAACCCGCAGCCCTTCGATCTCCGGGAATCGAACCCGCTGTCCACAAATAATACCACTCCGAGTTTCTGGGAATCGAACCCACAACCCTGGTATCTTCGGGAATCGAACCCGCGGTCCACCAACACAACAATTAAAGAAATGCAGAGAGAAAAGATAATATGCTTAACTACAACTTCACCGAAACTAATACCAATAATTTTCAAGAAGTTCAAATAAGACAATTAGGCAATTAGACAGATAAATCCTATCTAGTTATGCTCTTCTAGCGAATACCAGGTAAATGTAACAGTTTAACCAACTAAGAACAGGAATATCACAAATTGGTCAATTCAAGTACAGTGAGTTACAACAACCAGCGCATGTACACGCATGTCACCTCGCGTACAAGGCTTTTCAACTATCACATAATATCCGAGGGGTGAAGGTTCCCCCACACGAGGTTAGACAAGCCACTTACCTCGACTCCGGTATAAAACTGCTAAGAGACAACCCTCTTGCTGCGAATGTTGGCCTCAACAGCTGTAGTATCTGACAAAAATCAATAGAATCACATCAAAATAGGCCAATTGGGCATTACCCAATCAAAATAATTCAAAATATACCAAAACCCACAAGTTGCCAAAACCAGACTTTCGGTACGCTTCTCGAAAAATTATGAAAGTTATATATTCGGGTTCTCTATCTCAACACGAGTCCGTGTATATAAAATTTATCGCAATCGGACTCCGTTTGCCCATTCAAATCAAAGATCTTCTAAACTTTAGGCCTAGGGCTAAAGCCCTCGATTAATCCTCCATTAACAGTGAAATAATCACAGATTTCATGATAAACTAACGCGTTTAAGCCAAGAAACTTACCCCCGATGATTTCCCGATGATATCCCAACGATTCCCCATCAGTTTCCTCTCTTGGAGCTCAAAAATGGCATTTTTTTGTATGAGGGTCGCGGGTGTTATGTTTTGAACTTAAACTCACTGCCAGACCTAGATACCCTACGCGTCCGCGAAGGTCCTCACGCGTCCGAGATGGCCTGCTCAAGTTACCCTTCGCGAACGCGATGTTCCCCATGCATCGGCGAAGCACAAATTCCCCAGCGCCGGATTTCACTTCTACGCGAACGCGACATCAGGTCACGCGAACGCGAAGCTGACTCTTCCCCTTCTGCGCGTTCGCGACTCCAAGTCACGCGAACGCGAAGCATCACCCCACATCGCCTACGCGAATGCGTAGGTCTTTACGCGAACGCGATGCCTTGGCCAGCCTAGCCTACGGGAACACGACCACCTCCACGCGAACGCGAAGGCCAAATCTCTGCTGCACTGACCTGCAATTTTCTGCAGGTTTTTTCCAAGTTCCAAATGCCCGGTTGATGGTCCGAATTAATCCCGAGGCCCTCGAGACCCCAACGAAAACCACCGCCACACTCCAAAACAAGATACAAACTTGTTCCAAACATAAAAACACCATCCTAAACACCAAAATCACCATTTTCACACTGATTCAAGCCTAAGTTTCTTCAAAACTTCCGAAATCAACATTCAATCAAAAACCCGACCAAACAACTTCCGAATGACCTGAAAATTTGCGGACATATCCAAAATCACATAACGAAGCTATAGAAATTGTCGGAATTCCATTTCGACCTTCGGATCAAAATCTCACCTATCCTTCAGTTTTAGCCAAAATTTCAAACTTCGATATTTCAAGCCTAATTGAGCTACAGACCTTCAAAATACATTCTGAACGCGCTCCCAACCCCGAAATCACCTAACCGAGCTAATGGAACCATCGGATTTCCATTCCGAGGTCATCTTAATACTATTCTGACTACGGACCATTTTCCAACTATAAAGCTCCCATTTAGGGACTAAGTGTCCAGAACCGACCCTCCCGGAAAATCACAATAGCAGAAATGAACTTAGGGGAACAGTTAAATCGTGGATCGATGCGTAAATTTCAAAAGCAACCGGCCGGGTCGTTACATCATCCCACACTTAAAAGATTCGTTCGTCCTTGAACGAGCATAGAAAACATACCTGGAGTGGTGAAGAGATGAGGGTACTGGCTGCGCATATCCTTCTCGGTCTCCCAAGTCGCCTCCTCGACCGGCTAACCCCGCCACTGAACCTTTACTAAAGCGATGTTCTTTGACCTTAGCTTCCCGACTTGCCTGTCTAGAATGGCTACTGGCTCCTCAACATAAGACAGATCCTCGTCTAGCTGAATAGAAGTGAAATCCAACACATGCGACGGGTCACCATGGTATCTACGAAGCATAGAGACATCAAATACAGGATGGACTCCGGCTAGGCTGGGAGGTAAGGCCAACTCGTAAGCAACCTCCCCAACACGCCTCAAAATCTCAAAAGGGCCAATAAATCTAGGGCTTAGCTTCCCCTTCTTCCTAAACCTCATAACGCCCTTCATGGGCGAGAGTCGGAGCAGAACCCGCTCGCCAACCATAAAAGCCACATCGCGGACCTTCTTGTCTGCATAACTCTTTTGTCTAGAATGGGATGCACGAAGTCTATCCTGAATCACCTTGACCTTGTCCATTGCATCCTAAACCATATCAGTACCTAGCAGCCTGGCCTCGCCCGGCTCGAACCAACCCACGGGAGACCTGCACCTTCTACCATATAGAGCCTCACACGGTGCCATCTGAATACTAGACTGGTAGTTGTTGTTATAAGCAAACTCCGCCAGTGGCAAGAAGTGATCCCATGAACCTCCAAACTCAATCACGCACGCACGGAGCATATCCTCTAAAATCCGAATAGTGCGCTCGAACTGCCTATCAGTCTGGTGGTGAAATGCTGTGCTCAGCTCCACCCGAGTACCTAACTCCTGCTGTATGGCTCTCTAGAACCGTGAAGTGAACTGAGTGCCTCTATCTGAAATGATGGAAATTGGGATACCATGCAGCTGAACTATCTCCCTGATGTAGATCTCCGCCAGTCGCTCCGATGAATAAGTAGTGCTCACCGGTATGAAATAGGCGGACTTGGTCAGCTGATCCATAATAACCCAAATGGAATCAAACTTCCTAATAGTCCGTGGAAGTCCAAATACAAAGTCCATGGTGATGCTCTCCCATTTCCACTCTGGAATCTCAATCTGTTGCATCACTCCACCCAGACGCTGATGCTCATACTTCACCTGCTGACAGTTAAGGCATCTAGAAACATAATCGACTATATCCCTCTTCATCCGCCTCCACCAGTAATGCTGTCTCAAGTCCTGATACATCTTCGCGGCACCCGGATGGATGGAATACCGCAAGCTATAGGCCTCTGCTAGAATCAACTCTCGAAGATCATCTACATTGGGCACACAAATACGCCCCTACATCGCCCCTGCATCGTCATAACTCCATCATCCCCAATGGTAACATCTCGAGCATCACCACGCCGAACTCTATCCTGGAGGACAAGCAAATGAGGGTCGTCGAACTGACGCTCCCTGATGCGGTCAAATAGAGAAGAGCGAGAAACCACACAAGCCAAAACTCGGCTGGGCTCTAAAAGGTCCAGTCTAACAAACTGCCTGGCTAAAGCCTGAACATCCATCGCCATAGGCGTCTTCGAAGCTGGTAGATATGCCAAACTCCCCAAACTCTCTGCCTGACAACTCAAGGCATCGGCAACCACATTAGCCTTGCCCGGATGATAGAGAATATTAATATAAGAGTCCTTCAGTAGCTCCAACCATCTCCTCTGACGCATATTCAGGTCCTTCTGCTTAAGCAGGTGCTGCAAGCTCTGGTGATCAGTGTAGATCTCACAAGAAACCCCATATAAGTAATGACGCCAAATATTTAAGGCGTGAACAATGGCAGCTAGCTCCAGATCATGAACAGGATAGTTCTTCTCATGTACCTTCAGTTGTCTGGACGCGTAGGCAATCACCCTACCGTCCTGCATTAATACTGCACCGAGTGCAACTCGTGAGGCATTACAATATACTATATAGGACCCCGAACCTGTAGGCAACATCAAGATAGGGGCCGAAGTCAAACCTGTCTTGAGCTTTTGAAAGCTCGCCTCACATTCATCTGTCCACTAAAAGGGGAACCCTTTAAGGTCAATCTGGTCATAGGTGTTGCGATCGAAGAGAACCCCTCTACGAAACGACGGTAATAGCCTGCAAAACTAAGGAAACTATGAATCTCAGTAGCAGAGGAGGGTCTTGGCCAACTCTACACGGCCTCCACTTTCCTTGGATCCACTCGAATATCATCGCTCGACACCACGTGGCCTAGAAATGCCACTGAACTCAACCATAATTCACATTTAGAGAACTTGGCGTATAGCTGCTTCTCCCTCAGAATCTGAAGCACTATCCTCAAATGTTGCCCGTGCTCTTCCCTACTCCGGGAATATACTAAAATATCATCAATGAAAACAATCACGAACAAGTCCAGATATGGACTGAACATACTGTGCATCTAATGCATAAAGGCTGCTGGGGCGTTAGTCAGCCCAAAAGACATCACATCGAACTCGTACTCGTAGTGACCATACCGAGTCCTGAAGGCGGTCTTCGGGATATTTGGCTCCCGAATCTTCAGCTGATGATAACCAGAGCACAAATCAATCTTGGAAAACACCTGTGCGCCCTGTAGATGGTCAAAGAAATCATCAATACGTGGCAAAGGATACCGGTTCTTCACTGTAACTTTGTTCAACTGACGATAGTCAATACACATATGCATAGAACCGTCCTTTTTCTTCACAAACAACACAGGAGCACCCCAAGGCGAAACACTGGGTCGAATGAAACCCTTACCCAACAACTCCTATAACTAATCCTTCAACTCATAAGGAGCCATACGGTACGGTGGAATAGAAATGGGCTGAGTGCCTCAATATCTCTGTCGGGCGGCATGCTGGGGAGATCAGCTGGAAATACATCAGCGAAGTCACGTACCACTAGAACAGAATCAATAGAAGAAGTGTCAATACTGATATCCCACACATAAGCTAGATAAGCAGCACACCCCTTTTCAACCATACGCTGAGCTTTGAGAAATGAAATAACATGGCTGGGGGTGTGATCTAGAGTACCACTCCATTCAATACGTGGAATGCCTGGCATAGCCAGTGTCACGGTCTTGGCGTGACAATCAAGAATAGCATAATGCGGCGACAACCAATCCATGCCCAGAATAATATCAAAATCGACCATCCCGAGCAACAATAGATCTGCTCTGGTCTCAAAACCACAAATGGTAACCAAACACGACCGATACACACGGTCCACAACCAAAGAATCTCCCACCGGAGTGGAAACATAAATGGGGGCACTCAAATAATCTCTGAGGTACACCCAGATGAGAAGCAAAATAAGAGGACACATATGAAAAAGTGGAACCAGGGTCGAATAGAACCTATCAAACAATGCTAAAACTATGAATTACACCCCGATTCAAGCTTTATGAACTTCGAAATTTCAAACTACTATTTCTGATACTTAAACCTATCAAATCACGTCTAATTGACCTCAAATTTTATGCACATGTCATATTTGAATTTATTGGCCTACTCCAACTTCCAGAATTGGATTTCTACCCTGATATCAAAAAGTCCACTTCCAGTTAAACTTCTCAAAAATCTTCAAATTTCTATCTTTAGCCGAATGGCTCCAAAATGACCTACGGACCATCGAATTCACTTCCGATCGTTCCACCAACTCCTGAATCACCATACGGAGCTATTCACAGTCTCGGGATTCCAAATTTACATTGATAACACTAAAATACATTCCAAGTCAAACTTATGAAATTTTTTTTAAAATGCAAACTTCCACAATAAGTGCCAAGACGCTCCCGGGTTATTCAAAATGTAATCCAGACATACGGCCAAGTTCAAAATTATCAAACGAGCCTGCTAGAACCTTCATATCTTTATTCCGAGGTCGTTTACTCAAAAATCCAATCATAGTTCATTCTTTCAACTTTAAGCTTCTAAACAAGAACTCTCTCTCTCCAAATTAACTTTAAACTTCCCTGAACTTAATTCTGGCCAAGCGTACAGGTCATAATACTTAAAATGAAGTCGATCATAGCCTCAAACTACTGAACATAGCTATAGAACTCAAAACGACCAGTCGGGTCGTTACAGTCTCTCCCACTTAAACATACGTTCGTCCTCGAACATGCTAAGAACTACACTGAAGTAGTTTGAATGTGTTGTTTAACTCTTCATGCACCTTCAGTGCTACCATAACTCGGTTGAGCACATTAGCTCGATCATGTATGAAGATATTCTCTTTTACTCTAGCAGATACGCCATAAGGCCCAATTCCAACATCCTGAGTTCTATGCCCATCATGTATCCAATATGAGGCAACCATATCCATCACTACATGTTGTACCAAAATATGACTGCATAACTTTGCTGAATTCACACCTTTATAACGACCCGACTCGTCGTTACAGGAGTTATCGCCCTATATTCTTCATCTTATACTTTAACATGCTAATTAAATGTGTTTGGAAAGTTAGAAGTAAATCGGATGGAATCTAGAAAGAAATGAGTCAATAAACCCCTTTATGAGAAGAATAGTTTGGAAAAGTCAACCGAATGTTGACCGATGACATAGAAAGCTCGGACTGGAATTTTGATAATTCGACTAGTTTCGGAAGATTATTTATAACTTGGGAGAGCAATCTAAATCTAATTCGGAGGTCCGGTGTAGATTTAGGCTTGAATTGGCTAAGGTTGAATTTTGGCGAATTCCGGACAGCAGGTGAGATTTTGATCCAGGGCTCAGAATGAAATTCTGAGAGTTGCAGCAGTTCCGTTAGGAGATTTTGGATATGCGTGCAACATTTTAGGTCATTCGGAAGTGTTTAGGTTGGGTTTTAGACAAATGTTAGTTTCGGAAGTTTTAATGAAACTTAGGCTTGAATCTGTGAGAATTGGATGATTTTGATGTCTATGATGGTGTTTCTATGTTGCGAGCAAGTTTGAATGAAGTAATGTGATGTATTTGTACTTTTGGTTGAGGTCACGGGGGCTTCGGGATGATTTTGAATGCCCAACGGGAAGTTTGAACTTGGTTGTTGCAGTAAAAAAATTGCATCCAGTGATTGCTCTATGCGATCGCATAGAAGAACCTGGAGGGTGTGAGAAATTGTTCTATGTGATCGTGTAGAAGAGAGTGCGATCGCATAGGTCTATGATGTTGTACAGTGCGATCAAATACACAATGTTGTGATTGCAGAGAAGAAACTTGTGGCCCTGGGAGATTGCTCTATGCGATCGCATAGAGGTATTGTGATCGCATAGAAGGGAAAAATGGCCGAAAATTTTACTCTATGTGATCGCATAGGGGCATTGTGATCGGTTAGAAGGAGGCGTCTGAGCAGAACAATTTAAGTTAATTTTAGACGCGGCCCTAATCATATTTTCATATCGTCTAGAGAGGGTTTTGGGAGCTTTGAAGATAGAAATCAACAGGTAATCACTGGAGGTAAATTTCTTGACTCAAAAACACGATTTTATGCTAGAATCAACACAAAAACTCATGAAATTGCGTAGAAATTATGAAGAACTAGGGCCTAAATTTTGAATACGCGTTTTTGGGTTTTGAAAGGCCATTTGAACTCCGATTTCGATAAATTTTATATGCACGGACTCGTGGCGAGATGAGGAATCCGTTGGTATGAATTTTGGAATTTTTTGAGAAGTGGGCCCAGGGCTCGAGTTTTACCAACTTCCTGTATTATTGTATTTTTCGAATAAATTTGATTGGGTTATGCTCCTTTGACACATATTGATTTAATTGCTATGGTTTTGACTAGATTCGTCGCACGAGGTGGCAAATTTGAAGGGAAAAGGTGTCGCAGATGAGTCCACAGCTGGCTAGAGATGAGTAGTTAGTGTATATGGTAGCCCGAGGGTTCGAAACCCCGGCTTAGAACATTCTGACACTATTAGGGCGTGGCTCACACCCTATGGCATGTGCAGGATTGGTTATGATGGGGGATTGAGATTTGGTCCATCACGAATATGAATAATATTATATTGGCGGTTGAAACACACACTGTGTTAGATATATTTGTGGGCTGTAAGCTATGTTTGGGGCCTTCTGCCGACCTATAGTATCCCTATGGGATAGATATATATGTGATAGCTTGGTTTTCATAATCATTGAATCTCAATCCTAGTTCGAAATCACTATTATGAAATGCTAAGTCACCTGTTCTTGGAAAGTTAAATAAAATTAAAGTATTTTTCATTGTTAATGTACTGGAACTTGGAAATAAATAATTTGAACTGTTGTGTGACTCATATGCATGTTATGGACTGAGGATGGATCGGGTTGCACGCCGCAGCAGATGATATGAATATTGCGCTTGGGCAGAAGGAGCCCCTCCGGAGTATGTACACACTCCCAGTGAGTGCCCTCAACATTAAACAGATTAGGCTACGCACCGTAGCGGTCATGCGCATTGCGTTGCATTTTTATCTGTAAATTATCTGTGCTAATTGTGATTTGCTATTGTTGTTAGTTCGTGGAAGGTATCGGACTGTAGTTTAGCTTTGCTTTGTGGTATTCTGTGGATTTCCTTTTTTTAGCTATTATTATATACTTTTTACTCACTGAGTACTTAGTACTCACCCGTACTCCATGCACATGTGTGTGCAAATTCAGGTACACAAGAGGGTTAGACGAGCACTCCAGCCTATATCAGAGTTTATCCGAGTTGCTGAGGTAGCTGCCGGCCTTCGCAGAACCTAGCTTCCCTCTTCATTCAATTATTACTATATGTTTCAGACTTGAGTACTTCATTCAGTATTTCTATTACTATTCAGTTTTGTTTAGACGCTCTAGACTCGTGAGCCCAGATCTTTTGGGAGTGTCTTTCGATTTTGCATTTATTCATACTATTATAATTGAAGTATTTATTGACTCATACATTCTTCTTGAGGTGGTCCTTTTGGGACTAGTTTCCTATTTGGAAACATTTGTTGGTCTGGCTTGCCTAGCTTTAGTGTTGGGCGCCATCACGACCAGGTTTGGGTCGTGACAAGTTGGTATCAGAGCCTAGGTTACTAGGCCTCGCGAGTCATGAGCCAGTTTAGTGGGCTCTCATGGATCGATACGTAGACGTCCGTGTCTATCCTCGGGAGGCTACAGAACCTTTAGGAAACACTTCACTTTCTTTGAATTCTTATCGTGCGTATTTGATTCAGCTTGAGAAATAAATCTTTAAATTTCTTCCACACGTCTGTATGCGCATGCGAGCATTCAGTAATACATCTATATCGATGGCCTATAATTACCCGATCGAGGGGCGAGATGTAATCTCCGTGAGTTCATGTTGGGCCAATCTAGAGGACTTGAGGCCGAATCTTCACTTATGGCTTGAGTACCGAAATGCTGATTATGCGAGCAAGTGTCTTTAACTTATGTGTTCGGTAATGTCCTTATTAGCTGGGATGGCGGTCAGATATCTACGTGATGAGTAAGTTAGTGATGTGAGGTGTATCCATGTGATCTTGGTAGTGACGAAGAAGTTGTAGGATAATAGATGAACAGTTAAGGGATTCGTTCTCATTGTGATCTGTTGTGTAGCCCCAAGTTATGGGCCCATGAAGAATATTGTTGTATCTCCTAGTTGGAAGTTGAGTGCAGTACGAGTGGCGTTATGAGATCAGACCCAAAAAAATAAATTGGAGGTATTTTATATGTGTTATGACTCAAATAAGTGCAACGCATGTCCCTGTATCAATTTTGATAATGTAAAACAGGTAGTGTGAGCACGTGATTTTTGCACCGAGCAAACAATTCCAAAAAATTAAAATAAATATATTTTTTGAGTGCAATTACTTGCTTTGTTTGGAATTAGCTATACTTTTGAGTTTGAATAAGTAGAAATTAGAAGAAAATCAAAGAAAATAGGCTAGGTAATTAATTTGTTAGTTTAATTAGTTAGATTTTAAGAAAAATGACTAAAAATAGTTTAAGTAGTAGAAATAAGAAAAAATAGCAGAAAAATTGCAAAAAATACTAAATAATTAGAGAAGGTAGGAAATTAGATTTTATAATTTTTCATAAAAGAAAAGAAAAAAAAAGTATAAAAGAAAATACATAAAAATAATAAAAATCAGAAAATACAAAATTGGTTTGGGTATAACATGGTTGGGCTGATTTAAATTGAATTGTTTGGCCCAGTATATTGGCCCAAAGAGACGGCCCGCCTGGTCCTTTAATCGTCTTGATCTTGGTCATTCATACGAAGTGATCCAACGGTGGGGATAATTAGGCGAATTATTGATTAATAAATTATGCTGAGATTTGATCTCAGCCGTCCATTTAAGATTGATCCAACGATTAGAGACTTTGGTCTCACAAGAGCCTAAACGGCGTCGTTTTAGTAACGCGCCTCTGGACCGTCGATCTTGATCATTTGGACGGTTGAGATTACCTCGGACTCAATGGCTATATAATGCTTATGTCCGAACAAATCGCCATTTTTCGTAAACCCTAGAGACCGGCCGCCCATTTTCTCTCATCTTCTTCATCATCTTCACCAAGACCTTGAACGGCCATGGCGGCCACCCCTCTTCACGGTGGTCGCCGGCTCTTTTAAAGTCCTTCCCCTCTTATTTTCCTTTCTCTGTTTCTCCTTCTCCAAATAAACCCTAAAACGAACCCTTTCTCCTGAAACGCCGGTCACCGGATCTTCGCCGGTGACCACCAAACAACGAGATTCCCCGTCAAACCAATGCCGATCGGACCGCCTTGGTCTGATCTACATCCATATACCACTGGTTCCCCTCGAATCTGCCCCAATCGCTTCGAATATCCCAAAAAGGGTCGTCGGAACCCTAACTCCGGCGACCCCCAAACCTCGAACCACCCAAAGATCCATCCTTTACTCTCCCAAACACCCATCTGCAACTCAAACCTCAAAAAAGTTTCCGTTTTTAAGCCTAAAAGGAAAAACAGAAGAGAAAAAATGAAAGAAAAAAGGAATAAAGAAAAGAAACAAGGGAAAGGGTCTGAAGGAAATTCGTGAGTGAATGAGAAATAAAAGAGGATTAGGGAAAGCTTGGGGGACAGACCCCGCTAAGCTAAGTGCCCTATTCCCTTTGTGTTTTTATTTATTTATTTATGTCTTTGTTTCTTTGTTTGATCCATGTTTGCTTGCTTTACACGTCCCTATATGTCTTTTTTCTGATTCTGGTGCCTCGCATGTTAGTATTAGGTTTTTTTTAGTCTGCTCGTCCTTCATATTTCTTTCACGTTCGTCTGTTCATATTATGTTATTTCTTACCTCTCATCTTGTATATTCATGCTTGTTGGTGCTGTTTTTCTTTAGACTTTGAAATCCCATGATTACATCTGTTAGTTCAAGTTTTCGTAACTTGCTTATTTTGTTACTTGTTTCTTGTGTTAATGGCTTCTCTGATTCTAGAGGCTTACATAGTAGTAGAGTTCATCTTGACTGTTCTTGGTTTTTCTGTCCGTTATCACGTTCTCCTCTCTTGAGTCTTCAGATGTCGTGTCTAGTTCTCTCTCTTGGTGATTTTATGTCTAGGTTTTGTTCTGACTTGGAGACTCATCTCTCTTTTGTCTTTAGCTATTGTTTCTTGTCAACTTATTCCATTTTTATGTTTAAGCTTTATCCCTATTAGCTCAGTAAGGATTCAATGAGTTTTTCTTTTTCTTCTGAACTTTTCTGGTAGGACTACCTATTAGTAACTCCCATGCTAGTGCCATAACTGAGTTGGTCCTGCTTCACCTACTATTGACTGTTTCAGGATTAATACTTGAAAAGATATCTTAGCTAACATGCCTATGCTATTGTGTGTACTCTGGGCTTAAATGAATTCTGTTTCATCTATTACTTGTTGTTTCTTAGAGTTTAACATTCTGAGCATGTTTGTGCCCTGAACCTAAAGGTTTTGGAGTTTTCAATTGTCATATGACTGGAATTAGTAGTAATTAGGTCTAATTTAACATGGATTCATATGTTGTCACATGAAGTTGGATAATGTGGATTGATTAGCTAAGATTCAACCATATCAAATTGTCTTTCCTGAGTTTTTTGTTGATTAATGCATCTTGTCTGGCTCTATGTGTCCTAATGTGCAAATCATGTTGAATTTGATTTAGTTTTATTGGTTTTGGTTGAGTGTAAGTGTTTGATCAACACTGTTGGAACCCTAGGTGGATTGGTTATAGCTGTTAGAATTAGATTCCTAGAAATGGTTAGTTGTGAAATAGGCCAAAACTGAAAATCATAAAATTAGGCTATAAGTTAAATAATTGGTTTAAGAATGGTCAGCCCTTGCAAAGGGTTGACCTATTCTATAAAGCCCTAACACACGGTCCACTTTAAAAGTGGCTGGTTGTGCAAAAGGGCTATGTTTGCAAATGCAGATTAGCCCAGGCTCTCTTTAGAGCCCTGAACAGCAAAGTGGCCAAACCTGTAAAGGTTTTTGGGCCCAGCTGTTCAGTATTTGGCTTTGATAGCCCAAGCTAAGTCTCAACTTGAGACTGGCTAGTTCTTAAATAGTTAATCTCAATAATAACACAGGCTAGTCCTGCAATTAGCTTTAAATTGGAATAAATTGGTCTTAATTGACTGGAATTAGTTTAAATAGGCTAAAATTGAAATAGTTCTTTAAAGTAGAAGTGGCCAGCCCTTAAATACTAATGCCAGGGCTGGCTATTAGTTAAATAGGTTCAAAGGTTGCTGAAATTTAACCTAGGTAAGCTAGTAA
>JASVEL010013547.1:0-75685 GCA_032618575.1 Nicotiana noctiflora
CATAGGCCAAAAATCCAGGCCCTGAAATTCCTCTTACGCGATCGCAGGACAGGCCATACCATAGCATAACACTCCATCTTTCCTACTACGTGATCACATACACACCCACGCAACCGCACTGAACCATCCCTCATATCTATGCGATCCTAGACCACCTTATGCGATCGCATAGAGCAAATTCTGAGCATCCCTCCAGGCCTTCTATGCGATCGCAGCCGGACCCATGCGATCGCATAGAGTAAAATTCCTCTACAATTCCTGCTGTACTTTTCATGTACAAAATTCCCTGTTAGCCATCCGAAGTCACCCCGAGGCCCTCGGGACCTCAACCAAATGCACAGATATGTTCTATTACTTCATTCAAACTTGCTCGTAACATAAAAACACTATCATAAACATCAAAATCATCAAATTACCACGGATTCAAGCCTAAGTTAAACTAAAACTTCCGAAACTTGCATTTGATCTAAAACCCGACCTAAAAACCTCTGAATGATCTAAAACTTTGTACGTATATCCAAAATAAACCTAACAAAGCTACTGCAACTCTCGGAATTCTATTTCGACCCTCGGATCAAAATCTCACCTACCAACCGGAATTTGCCAAAATTCAACCTTAGCCAATTCAAGCCTAATTCTATATCGGATCTCCAAATTCAATTCCGATTGCGCTCCTAAGACATAAATCATGCCCCGAAACTAGTTGAATCATCAAAAATTCATTCCGAGCCCTCTAACTACATTGTCAACTTCCGGTTGATTTTTCGAAAATAAACTTCCTTCAAAAAGGCTAAGTGCCATATTTTCAACTAAAATCAATACAATGCTACCTGATCAACTCAGTTACTGATATTGAAACATAGAACAACTTAATATGGGGAAATGGGGTGGTAACTCACGTTACGACGGGTTGGGTCGTCAAATCCTCCCCAATTTAAACAAACGCTCGTCCTCGAGCGGACCCAGCATTGTTCTAGAAGTTCACCAATAGATGAATAACTTTACCTTGCATATAACTCAGGGTGATCCCACTTCACCCTATATCATATAGGTCTGACAACACAATATAGCTGAAATTTCACTATCCATCCAGCCCATAAACCCTAGAACAACATTTCACCTTCTGAACTCTTACACATGATCAGAACCTCACATTTCTATATCCAGAATAAACCCGAACTAGCTGTAGTAACCCATACCTGCAGCCTCGGTTGCAATCATTTGATATACCACATAACTCCAACATATGCAGCGATACTTCCATTCACAACAGCTGCCCACGACAACCAAATATTGATAGAAAACCTTTTTTATTAGCTAAAGTCTTATTCCAACGCTTTCATATACTGCCAATGGTAAATAAAACACGCGATAACTGTATCCATTCCTCAGGTTACCCATACATAAAGTTATTTCCCTGTTGACTAATGCCACCACAGATTTTCAAGCCAAACCTCGATATGAACTCTCTAATCCGCCGAAATCACATATGTTCGTATTCATTAGTGACTCCAAAAATTATCCCGAATTCAACACACCACTCTGGTGATAAGTCACCTCATCACAGGACTAAGCCACAACTTGCATAATCCACGCACCAGAAAGAAACGGTCTGAATATACTCAAATCACGGAAATGACTCAACTGAAAGAGTTGTACCTCAAACTTGCCAGTACTGACACAATACAAGGCTAAGACACTGTCTCACATCATAAAATAGAACACATGTATCTACCCCGAAAGGTCATAATCAATTCTCCATTTACTGAGCGACATTCAATTACTCTTCCCGCTTGACTTTCGCTGTGAATCCTCAATGGGACCACACTACATGCGCCCATATTCAACGAATCATGACGCCTCACAGCACAGAAAAGCAACTCATGGATCTCCCCAAATCACCAACCAGTTTAAGAACAAACGAATTGACTTATCCCTCAAAAATACAACTCGGCGCTAATTGAGTCATCTAAATCTGCATAGGTAGCCACATCGGCCTACCAACGAACTCATTACCAAGAAGCCTGAAGCTGCTCCTTCCCCTTTTTATAACTCCAGCCGGAGCTGTACGATACGGTGCCCGATACCAAATA
This sequence comes from Nicotiana noctiflora, assembly GCA_032618575.1. Classification (NCBI taxonomy): domain Eukaryota; kingdom Viridiplantae; phylum Streptophyta; class Magnoliopsida; order Solanales; family Solanaceae; genus Nicotiana; species Nicotiana noctiflora. Next base: position 2,094 of record JASVEL010013547.1, read on the forward strand.
AATACCAAAATCCTCAATCTCATCATGTGACATACCCGTCCACAAGAAAAGCATCTGAAAGTCCTCTAATATTGAAACTGAATAAATGGTAGAAACCTCTATACTGACATCAGCCACAAAGGCCCAATTCAGAAGGCAATCCTTTCTAACTATACGCTGATCTTTGGAATACCAACCACTCTACTAGGACATAGTCCGATGCACCTCGCCACGCAACCTGTGGCATTTTCCGGCATAGCCCACAACACAATAGTCTAGAATAACTAACATTGAGACAACCATGTTTACAATCCAATATCATATCCAAAATGTAATATACCAAGCTAAGAAAGATCCATTCGGAACTCCTATTTCCTATAACTGCTAAACGGTGTCGATACACACGATCTACATCCACTGCATATGCTGTAACGGAGAAATCCCAGTCGTCAACTCCATATGACCTACGAATCACTATACCTGATCCTAATTCCACCGTATGTATGCATATCACATATCAAGTATCCATTCATTCAACGAGAGATATTCTAAAATTTCCCTCAGCCATCAACAACTCAAATATCAACAATCGATCTATCACGAAAATGCCGTAACACTACCGAAATGCTATCAACTTAATCACATTGCCCTTTTTTCGAAGCATATACCCTCGTCAAATCACAATAATTAGCAACACCATTTCCTAAATCATCTGAAGATCGATTTTTTACTCACCTGCAGCTGCCTGTGCTGCTTAAGAATTTAATGACTCTCCATTATGACTGAACCGAAACCTTGAACACGCAAATCACAATTCTCCACAACACACCGTGTACACCATCATACACTAGGATACATGAAGATTATTATCTCCCTTACACACCATAGACATCAACGCACTCAACTAGTCAAGAACATTCATTAATTCTATCTAGAAGAAAATCATTACACACTCCATGCTTTACATACCCACAAAAATATATTCACCTACAAACCACGGTAAAACCCAACAAGAACCTTTCTGCCAACTCCAGTTGTACAAGCTAAACTACCAGGACTGAATCCTTTTATCTAAACCAAGCTGAGCAAGCTGCCAACACACAAGAGATTTGCTGCACAATACTAGTATGACTCATTACCTCGAACACATACAGAGGATTAATCATATCCTTACTATACCGATTCGGTTTATTCTCAAGCTATCCCATTTATCCAATTTTCTTCCAGTTTCATCATTAATTTGATATTCTCTCTTGTTATTGCATTACAATGCCTCAATCCAGGCTCACCACATGAGATTCAAACATAAGATTACACTGTCTAAGACTCAAACACCACTGAATACTTTCTCAGTTCTCTTCCAGAATTACCACATTCCAGAATACTTTGTTTTGAAGCACTTCCTGCGAATCTGAATTTGGTACCACTACTTTCCTCATACTGATACTTAGGATCCCGTAGTTCACAAAATACCCCAAATCATGATCTTTTCTAATAAAAACATTGTCTTTAGTCACATACGCAACCTTAAAACACATGATTATTTCGTGTAAAATCTTGAACACATTAAACCATTCTCAAGAGTCATCCACTCTTATCCAAACTATAGATTAGATGACTTAGCGAGCAGAACCACTCGTGCCTTAATAGCACTTAGACACCATGGGATATGATCTCATTCAAATACCAACAAACATCTCCCTCCTCCATACACTGAGCATTCTTTATCCACAATAACTCACAACCTCCTAGTATTTTCTCACATCTACGAAGCATCATATAACCTTTAATAAAATATTCCTTTACTCGTGCCATTCTCAGCTTAATTTATACAACCAGAACTGGTTCGCCAGTATACTTTTAAGAAAGAAATATCATAGCACATAACTGCACAATTAGCTAATCAATGGCAACCTCCCCAACTTAGCTCGTAATATCATGGTGAGATTAAACGCACTCTTTCACAGGCTTGTGGAGATATGAATCATCAGAAATTTTAACTCTTATGCAGTTCTTACATTCATTCACACAACAGTTAAGCCCACTCTTTAGGCAACAAAATTTTTACAAAGTCCCTAAATTTTTCAAAAATTTTGGTTGAGTTTCCTTTGTAATTTGGCCTATACACCTACCAGAGAATCACCAAAATCATCCTAATAACACGTCCACAACTTGAGAAAGCATCACAATATATATCAACAATATTAATCTCAATACTACAGGTATTATATTATCAAAATGGATATATGGACATGCGTTGCACCTATTCGAATCATAACACATAGAAAATACCTTTCAATTGCACATGAGATCATCTAACAAACACACAAGGTTCATACCACGTGAGAATACTATGCAATAGATAACCCACCCACTTCGCCTCAATTTACTATTTCTGAGTCTGAACTCATACCACCATACATATTGCACTTAACTTTCCAACTAGGATATACAAAAATTTTCTTCACACACCCATAACTCGGGAAACACATCGAATCAATAGGAATTGAATGCTTAACAGTTCATCTATCATCCAACAGACTTCTTTGTCATTACCAAAATCACATAGATACCCCTAGCAGTACTAACGTACTCATCACATGGTTGTCCAGCCGCCATCTCAGCTAATAGGGACAATACTGAACATATAAGTTCAAATCACTTGTTCACACCATCAGCACCTCGGTGCTCGAGCCATAGGCAAAGATCCAGCCTTAAGTCCTCCAGACTGGCCCAACATCTGCTCATAGAATTCACCTCCTGCCCTTCGATCGGGGAATCACAAGCCATCTAGGCACATATACTATCGAATGCTCACGTGCGCATACAGACGTGTGGAAGGAATTTCATGAAATACATCTCAAGCTGAATCAAGTACGCACGATAAAAATTCTAAGAAAGTGAAGTTTTCCTACAAATTATGTAGCCTCCCGAGGATAGATACGGCCATCGACGTACCGATCCACGAGAATCTATTAAACCGGCTCATGACTCATGAGGCCTAGTAACCTAGGCTCTAATACCAACTTATCACATCCCAAACTCGATCGTGATGGCGCCCAACCCTAAAGCTAGGCAAGCCTGACCAACTATCGCTCCCAAATCAATCGTAAATCTCAAACCGACAATTTAAAGAGAATATAATAGTTTTAGAATAATAATCCAATATTTATTGAAGAATAATTCTGAGAAATACGAAGTGTAATAAAAACACTCCCAACAGATTTAGGGTCACGAGTCTAGAGACTCTAAAACAAACTGGATAACAATATCTGAACGAAAATACACAAGTCTGGGAATGTATATTAAAAAAACTAAAATAGGAAGAGTAGTCAGGTCATGCAAACACCAAGCAGCTACCTCAACAACTCTAATAAGCTCTGGAGACAAAGACTGCTCAACTAAACCTCCGGTGTAACTGAATTTGCACACAAGGTGCAGGGAGTAGGGGTGAGTACTACCGACTCAGTGAATAATAAGCATATAAAATGTCTAAAGATAAGAAATCCACGAAATGCCACAAAGTAATTCTAAAACTAACAGTCCGACACCTTGCTATGAACCAACAACAAAACAACTTCAAATATAACAGTCAAGTATAATGCAAGGATGCAATGCAATGCATATGAACACGATGTGGCATACAGCCCGATCTATTTAACGTTGACGGCACTCACTGGGTATGTGTACAGATTCCGGAGGGGCTCCCACAGCCCAAGCGCAATATCATCATATTATCACTGCGGCGTGCAACCCGATTCATACTTAGTCCACAATATGCATATGAGTCACGTGACAGATTTAATTAATTTATCAGTATCCAATTTATTAGGAAGAATATAATTTAAATATTTAACTTCAGGAAAAGTGACTTTGTATTTCATAACAGTAATTAGCACAGGACTAAGATCAATGATTATACAAAGCATGCTATCACAATGATATTCATCCTCAGAAGATGCTACAGATCGGCACAAGGCCCCAAATATGGCAATAAGCCCAGATATATTCAGTACAAGGTGCGTATCAGTCACCAATATAGAAACATTCTTGTTCGGAATGGACTAAGTCATAATCCTCAGTCATAACCAATCCCGCATCTGCCATGAGGTACGAGTCACGCCCTAATATAGCGTCATAATATGATAAACCGGAGTTTCAAACCCTCATATCATCATCTATAAAAACTACTTGCCTTTTCCTTAGTATCGACCTCCTCGCTCATCAAATCTAGTCAAAATTACGACGAGTACATAAATATGTATTAAAGAAACGTAACCCAATAAAAAATACTCGAAAAGTACTAAAATTTACGAAGTTGGTAAAACCCGAGCCCCGGGCCCACTTCTCAAAAAATTCCGAAAATCACACCAACGGATTCCACGTCTCGCCACTTGTCCGTACATATAAATTTTATCGAAAACGGAGCTCAAATGACCTTTCAAATCCTAAAAATTCATTTTCAAACATTAAACCCTAGTTCTTCACAATTTCTACCCACTATCATGAATTTAAGTGTTGATTCTTCCATAAAATGGTATTTCCTAGTCAAGAGACTTACCTCCAATCAATACCCGTGAAAACCCTCTTCAAATTAGTCAAACAACCCTCTTGGCGCAGTAAAAATGGTGGAAAAATGATGTGGCGCGCGGACCAAAGGATTTTAAAACATTCTGTTCGACTATTGTAGCGACCCCTATGCGATCGCATCACTACCCCTGTGATCGCATAGGCAAAAAATCAAGGCCCTCAAATTCCTCTTACGCGATCGCAGAACAGTCAATGCGATCGCATAGCACTGCATCCTCCTACTACGCGATCGTATACACACCCACACGACCGCACTGAATCATCCCTCATATCTATACGATTGTAGTCCACCTCTTGCAATCGCATAGAGCAAATTCTGAGCCCCCCTCTAAGCCTTCTACGCGATCGTAGCCGGACCTATGCAATCGCATAGTGTAAAATTTCTCTGCAATTTCTGCTGCACTTTTCATGTTCAAAATTCCCCGTTAACCATCTGAAATCACCCCGAGGCCATCGGGACCTCAACCAAATGCACAGATATGTTCTATTACTTCATTCAAACTTTTTCGTACCATAAAAACACTATCATAAACATCAACATTATTGAATTACCAAGGATTCAAGCCTAAGTTAAACTAAAACTTCAGAAACTTGCATTTGATCTAACCATCTGAAATCACCCCTATGCCATCGGGACCTCAACCAAATGCACAGATATGTTCTATTACTTCATTCAAACTTTTTCGTACCATAAAAACACTATCATAAACATCAACATTATTGAATTACCACGAATTCAAGCCTAAGTTAAACTAAAACTTCAGAAACTTGCATTTGATCTAAACCCCGACCTAGACACCTCTGAATGATCTAAAACTTTGCACGCATATCCAAAATTACCTAACGGAGCTACTGCAACTCTCGGAATTCTATTTCGACCCTCGGATCAAAATCTCACCTACCAACCGGAATTCGCCAAAATTTAACCTTAGCCAATTCAAGCATAATTCTACAACGGACCTCCAAATCAATTTTGATTGCGCATCTAAGTCACAAATCATCTCCCGAAACTAGTCGAATCATCGAAAATCCATTTCGAGCCCTCTAACTACATTGTCAACCTCCGGTTGATTTTTCCAAAACAAACTTCCTTCAAAAAGGCTAAGTGGCATATTTCCAACTAAAACCAATCCAATGCTACCCGATCAACTCAATTAATATTGAAATATAGAACAAGTTAATATGAAAAAACGGGGCGATAACTCACGTGACGATGGGTCGGATTGTCATAGTAAGTATCTCAACTAATCTTGGTAATATAGTGGCGAGATTTTAAGTTAAAAGATACCTACTTATATATGTATATGTGCAAATGATAAGCAAAAAGAGCATGTACAAGAAAATATACACTGAATGAAACAAAAATACAAATGATAGAGGCCCCATGTCAGGACGAATTTCTCACCATTGAAATTGTGACGGAGCCTAACATTGTACTCGCTTGGCATACCAACGTTACATAATATTTCACATGATCTTCTTTTAACTTTTAATAATTAAAACTTAACTAAAGCCTCATAAATTAAAGTCAAGAAAAGAGAACACTTTAAAAATATACGGCTTTCGAATTCAATTTTTGTTTGCCAAATTAAAGCCTCAATATTGATGAGTGCATACTTTTTTACCAAACTTTCTGCCCTTTTCCCATCCTCATTTTTTTACACCTTTTGAAACTTCCTATCCTCCATCTCCGATACTCCTCGCAAACCCCTTTCGTCTTCCTCTTTCATCCATCATTTACACACACATACACAGAAGAAAAAAAGAAATAGTTTAATAACACAACTTCGCCCACATCTCTTTTCTTTTATCTGGAATGAAGTTTCTGGCCAACCTTTTTGTCATTTCACTCGGATCAGACTCAACTTTAGGCTATCAATCTGAATCTAAAGGTAAAAATTGTAACTAAGTAGTAAATATCAGTCCGTACCTTTAAAAGTAAAATAGGTTCAACACTAAAAATCTTAAATATTAAACCGATAAAATTCTAAATCTGCTTATGTGCTTTAATTTTTGCTTAAGATGTATTAGTAAGCGGATAATTTTTTCGTAAGATGTATTGTAATCAGATAATTTTTGAATGATAATTTTTTTTTAAATTTTTTGATATAAAATAGATGAATAGTTATTATCTATAAGCATATATTGATTATGAAATTTAATTATATCACAAAAATAATATTTTATCATCATGAACAACTTGGTGTCACGACGCAAAATTTACATTAGTCGTGTTGACACCTTACTCAACCCGCTAGGTAAGCCAATTACAATCAACACAATTCTACTGAAACTAATGTGAAGCCAATAAGTGAAATCATTGAAAATTTATACAATTTCACAGGGACTAGTACTACAAATCGTGAGCCACTATAATTTAGATTGACAAAATGGTACAAGGAAATAAATACAGTATCTGTTTGAAGTTTACATAAATATAGTTTTAAGTTTTAGCTACCGTGAAGAAAAGGTAGCTTGAATCTGGAACACTGGGACATCTTCAATACCGGGCTTTGTCTTCCAAATATGCAGTTTCAAGATCTGCACGCAAGGTGCATAAGTATAGCACGAGTATAGCCGACCTTATGCACTCAATAAATATCTCAACTAACCTTAGTGAAGTAGTGACAAGAATTTAAGATAAAAGATACCTACATATATTTGTACATGTGCATATGATAAGCAAAAAGAGCGGATACAAGAAAATATATACACTTAGCTATGTAATTAATGATACAAAAATACAAATGACAAAGGGCCCCTGTCACGACTCAAATTTCTCACCATCTGGATCGTAATGGAGCTTAACATTATACTTGCTAGGCAAACCAACGTTACATAATATTTCACATTTCTCCTTTATCTTTTAATAATAAATATTTGACAAAAGTAAATCACCACATATAAAAATAGACAGTTTAAAAGATTCTCTTTATGCTACTAACGAAAATCAAAATAAATACAACCAAAAACTGGCGTCGCAACTTATGAACAGTCTACGAATACTATAAGTATTAGTTTGAAAGAAAAAATATGCATCTGTCTCGGAGAAAAAGTAAAAAAAAAATGCAGTAATGATAGGACGGGTGCTAGGCCTTGCGGACGCCTGCAGAACTACCTTGGGTCTCCTAAATGCAGTGATAGGTACTAACCTGCCCATCATCCACTAGCTCCGAAATCTACACAGTATGTGCAGAGTACAGTATCAGTACAACCAACCCCATGCTACTGGGGGCATAACAATATACATAGCGTGCAACAGTTTGTACTAAACAGAAAGAAACTACAAAATTAAATGGAACCGGAACTTGCATTAAATAATTACGGAACCTAGTTGTTCTACTAGTATTCAGCTATAACCAATCCTTAAAGGTGTTTCAACATTACAGTGTTGGACCTCAATAGAAATGAATACATATTAATGACTGATGCGGCGCGCATTTCGATTCCATCATATAAACAACAACAATATCAATGTTCACCCTTATTGATTCTTTTTGCGCCGTGCAACCCGATCCTACCGGTTTACCTTTATTACTCCTCTATATCACCATTATTCTCCCTATTGTGGCGCGTAGCCCGTTCGCACCTGTCCACCTTTATTACTCCTTGTTGCGGCGTTGTGATGACCCAAAGGATCATCACCGAATTTCTCCATTTTTCTGTGCTTTCGAGTCCTTGAAAATCTCACTTTTAGTTACTTCGATTTACGTGCGCAGACCAGACGCGTAGCCAGAAAGCTTTTATGTTAAAATATGTGAAATCTAAAAAAAATTGAAGAATTTTGATATTAATATGACTAAAGTTGACTTTTGTCAATATTTTTGGTAAACGAACCTGGACCCGTAATTTGGCGGTCTCCGAGGGTCCGTAGAAAAATATAGAACTCGGGCATGTGCCCAGAGTTGAAATCCAAGGTCTAGAACCCGAGTAAAAGAATTTTTCTGTTAAAATATTTTTCTGAAATTATTAAGAAAAATGGAAATGAAAATTGATTAAAAGATTATAGTATCGGGCTCGTATTTTGGTTCCGATGCCTGGTACATGTTTTAAATATGTGTTAAGCGCTTCCTGGGAAGTTTGATCAAAATCGGACGTCGTCTGACGTGTTTTGGACTTAATTATCTAAAGTTAGAAGTTTAAGAAGCTTGAAATGAAAAATGATGATTTTGAGGCCTGGTTCATTGATTTTGATGTTGTTTTGGCAATTTTATCGCTCGAGTAAGTTCGTAGGATGTTATTGAGTTAGTGTATGTGATTGGTTAGGAGCCCCGTGATAAGTTAGTATTTTACCAATTTATCTTGTCTTTAAATCTATACTTTTGCTATGTTTGAGTGGTAAAATAATGTATTTGATGTCATTTACTTCTATTTTACGGGTTGTATGTGTTTTAGAAGTAATTGTGAATAAACCATGTAAAAACAAGTCAAAAATAAGCTAAAATGGACAAAATGAATCTGCCAAGTGAAATGCTCTTCACGAACGCAAATGAGGGCACGCAAACGCGATGAACCAGTAGCCAAACCTACGCGAATGCGTAGGACACACGCGAACGCAAAGCTATAGAGACTAGAACTACGCGAACATGTATAATGCACGCGAACGCAATGTAGAGTAGCAAAAACCTTTGAGAACGCAAAGTTCTTTACGCGAACGTGATGAGTAGAAATATGTAGCCTTCGCGAACGCGAAGGTATACACACGAACGCGATGAAGAAATCAGGCGTGAAAATTGGGCAAATTTGGAATTTCATAATTTTTTACCCCAAACCCTTTAATAATCAAATCTGACCATTTGTAAATGATCTTTTACTTATTTTCAGTAAATAGAACTAGAGAGAATATTTTTAGGAAGCTAGGGGTTTTGCACACACACTTGGGTCTTGAAGATTGAAGCTTGTCGTTGAGAATTTTTTACCCATTTATGTTTATTTCTTCATTTCCTTGCTTTGTATTGAATATTAAGTATGTAGTATTTATTTCCAACACTTCAACCTTATTTATGAAAATATTCATATTTAAAGTGTGGATTAAATACCTTGTTGTTCTTATCTATTGAATATTTTTTTATTCTTATATGAAGTGAGTTATTGTTACTTTAATTATTCTTGTTCTTTAATATTTCCAAATGGATTAGCTAATCCTAGGACTCGGCCATTAACTCCTAATTAATTTTGGGAAAAATAATTTGGGGTTGGGAAAGATTAATTAACAAGAACTTGAGGCGTTAACCCTCATTTTATTGATTCTACCTAGGGATAGGATTGAACTACTTGTAGCCATTCCGGGTATGCTTAATCTTCTAATTATTTTAGGGATAATTCAATTAGGAAGTCTTGTTAGTCTTCATAAGAAGCTAATTAAGAATTATTATCCGTGGCTAATTAACATAAAATTGCTCATATTTGTAAAATCGTGAAATACATTGGATCGTTACTTGAGTGTAATTCCCAATGCAACCATGCTTGTAGCCATTGATCATTTTACTTGCTTTCTAGGTTAGTTTAAATTTTCGCATTTAGTTATAAACACTCTTTCAAACTAAAATTCTTAGTGTTTGGCTTCGCGCAACTAGCGATAATTTTCTTACATGCCTAGTCGCCTACACATTATTCTCTGTGGGATTCGACCCCGACTCATAGTTGGGTAAATTATATTGCTGCGACCGTGTCTATTACTTTTTATTAGTGGATTTGGACATCACCAAAATTGGCGCCGTTGCCGTAAAGCAATTTGGCATAATTTAGGTTGTTTGAGAAGTAAGCGAAAGTGCTTTGGTCCAAACTTATGAATATTTGTGTAATTACTTTTTCTTACCTTGGTCTATTTTTATTGTTTGATTCTTGTTTATTTTCTTATTTTTGAAAAATGGAATCATACAATAAAAATTGGTCGGATAGTCGTTGATCATACTTTGATGACCCTTGTCCTTATTATGGAGGACCACACTCGTGGCAACATTGTTTAAATTCTCCCGGTGGTGGATTGTGCGCACAATCCCAACCCCATGGTTTGAGTATTTGTTATAAGTGTGGTGGCCAAAATGGTCATTGGGATTATTGTGCATATTTGTCCTTCCCTTCTCCAAGCCCCTACTATGATGAGTCTACTTTTTGTGATGAGAATTATAGGGCTATGGAAGTGGAAGAAGTTGAGCATGGCGAAAATGGAGCATTCAAGCTTATGTTGGAGTGTTTACTTGACAAAGGCAATACAGAGCAAAATGCCTTGGAGGAGATTTTGGAGAATAGTCTCCAAAATGACTTAGGCGCTTAAAAGATTACACTCCCAAACGGGTGAAATGATCGAAGCCTTAAGGGTTAAAAAGCCTCGGAAGTGAATGAAAGCCAAGGACTTTCCTTGGAGATTGAAAGTGAAAATCCTTCCATGGCACTTGATCAAAACCAAGAAGAACTCTCAAATGCTCGAAATGAGAGAATAATGCTCATGTTGGAGACCATTCTTGAAAATGATGAGAACTACAACTTTGCACTCGAGGACTTGAAAAGGAGTTTGGCACACAATGATGAACACATCCGCACTTTGTAAGATCGAATGCAAATATTGGTTGAGGCTCACTATGCCCAACAAATTGTGGGGATAAAAGCCAAGAAGAGTCCAATTTTGAGGAAGAAAGTGAGCTTTACTTTGAGGAGGCAAGAATTGAACATCCACCAACTGATTCCATGAGTAATAATGATGCCAAAAAAAATATGGAATTAGAGTCAACCGGTGTAAATGCAAATGTGGTTGAGATTGACTATAGTTCGGGGGAAAATGAGGATGTCAAAGTCCAAGAATAATTGCAAAGTAAAGGTTTAAGGTCACATTCCAGGCATTTTTAATGTTAGAATTGTGTAGTGATACGGGAGATGAACTACATGAGTCAATGGAGGATTGCGAGGAGGAAAAACTCATACCATTCATTTTACAGTTTGAGGAAACAAGAAAACCAAATGACATTCCTCACTTGAGAGCCAAGAAGTGCAAAATGAAGAATTTTAGCATTGGCTCGATCATCAACTTACCACCCCCATCACTCGTGGTCACAAGCTTGATTCTAAGCTAGGTGCCAAATTCATATCATCCAAGTGGCGAGAAAAGTGGTAATGTTGTTTGCATCGTGCCACGACTTTAAATATGGCACTTGGTGGGAGGCAACCCATCGCTGTTCAAAATTTTTAGATATTTTTGAAAATTTGTTTTAAAAGAGCTAAGTATATTATTTCTAACCAATCTGCCAAGTTTTAGATTTTTTGGAGTTGATTAGAGCAGGTCGGGGTATTCTGGAGAGTGAAAACCAGTAGCTTCCAGCACTGTTGAGGTGCATAAAAAAATCCTTCAACACGTTCGTGTGAGAGCCACGCGTTCGCGAAGCTTCAGAGAATTTAATGCTTCGCGTTCGCGTTAATCTCATTCGCATTCGCAGCCTCTGGGCACATTACCTTCACGTACGCATGTTACCATCGCGAACGCGTAGGTTCGGGTAAATTAAAACGCCCCTTTGTTACTGGAAATGAAATTCACCCCCTTTTTGCTCAATACAACAGACCTATAACCCCCCCTAAGCCCCAAAAATTCAAAGTGTCTAAAATCTTCAAGTCTTCTTGCAAATTCTCACCTCCATTTTTCAAGGTTTGTAATCTTCACTCTCCTTTCAACTAAGTTTTGTTTCTTTTCTTCTTTTTCTTGGTGTAAAATGTGAAAGAAGAGCTACCATTGTGGTATGGTTTTTAGGGTTAAAAGTTTAAGCATTAAATTGCAAATAGATGCTTAAAAATTGTTGTTGCTTACTGGGTGAGATTGGTTGAGTCTGAGTGCTTATTTGTGAGAACATTTTGGGTAAAATGTGTGCCCAAATATGCTGTAAATGAACAGCAAAAAAAGGGCACACAACATGGTTCAAGAAATGCCTCAAAGAAGCAAATTTTCTAGGCGAAGAAGAAGCTTTCGCGAACGCGAGGGTCTCCATGGGAACTCGTAAGAAGAGGCAGAATTATACCTTCGCGAACGCGATGGTACCCTCGCAAACACGAAGGTTTGTCAGTTCTAATTTTTTTCACTCTTCGCAAATGTGGATGGAAGCTCGCGAACGCGAAGAGCAATGCATGGCATTCCCAAAAAACGGTACAAAATAGTAGATTCGCACAGCTCTGCCCGAGACCTTTTCCACCCATTTCTTCTGCTTAAATACTTCCTAATACATTGTTTTAAGTGTTTGTATGATCTTTTAACATTGTTGGCTAATTTTGTAGGTATTTTTTATTTAAAATGGAATCGGAGCATCATAAAATTGCATAAGAACATGTTTTCAGACTTGAACTAGAGGAAGCTTTCAATCATGAGCGGTTTTTATCTGCGGTATGCGAGCGGAAATATGATGAACCTTTGTCCAAAACCATTGTGCGGGAAAGAGGAATCAATTTTGAAAAAGTTGAGGAGAAAATGCCTGACTTTTATGCACGCTTGATTGAGAGCAAGTGGATGTGTTTTGCTGAGCCACCAATCAACACCAACCACATAATTATTTTGGAGTTCTATGCAAATTCCATACGGACCTTACTTCCAGGGTATATTGGTGACTACTGTGCGAGGCGTACAGGTTCATTTCAGCTCACAGATTGTCAATGATGTTTATGTCCTCCCCAATGCTGACAACGAGGCTTACAAAGAAAGAGAAAGAGTAGGGGGCAACCAAAGGCTGATAGAAAAGCTGCATGGCGGGGTCACTCCGAAGTGGCTAATATTTCATAATAGAGTGGATTGTCTTCAATTCACCGCGGAAGCAAAGACATGGTTTTCCATCATTTGTTCCAGAGTGTCACCTTCTACAAATGACACCAATGTAACAATGGACAGGGCACTCATGATTGCCGCTCTCATGGATGGATTGCCTGTTAATGTGGGGGAGCATATTGTCCAAGAGATTGAGAAAGCTGCTAATGGGAGGTCTAAGAGCTTGTTCTTTCCCTCTTTGATCACAAGACTGTGAAATGATGCAGGGGTGCTTAAACGCTCCAATGGCATTGAGAAAGGTCCTTGCAAACCAATGATCCATCCCATACTGAAAAGGGGACCAAGTGACAAGCAGAAAAAGAGGTGCATTGATGTAGCCTCCCCTTTATTCAGGCAGTTCACAGAGACCACTACTGATCCCGCTGGATCCTTTGACCCTATGGCACCCCATAAATTATGTGGCAAATATGCATTAAGTAACTGTGATGACCCAATGGGTCATCACTTGTTTTATTAATCATTCCGAGCTTTTGAGGTCTTGAAAACCTCATTTATAGTTGCCTTGATTTGCGTGCACAATCCGAGCACAAAGCTGGAAAATATTTATGTTGAAATATGTGAAAAAGTTGAAGAATTTTGATATTAATATTGATATGGTTGACTTTGGTCAACATTTTTGGTTAACGGACCCGGATCCGTGATTTGACGGTCTCAGAAAATCCGTAGAAAAATATGGAACTTGGGCATGTCACGACCCGGATTTTCCCCCAACATCGGGATCGTGATGGCGCCTACTCGTGTTAAATTGTTTTCTGAAAATGTTTAAGGAAAATGAAACTGAATTTTGATTAAAAAGTACTGGTATCGGGCTCGTATTTTGGTTCCGACGCCCGGTACAGGTCATATATGTTGGTTAAGCACTTCCCGTAAAGTTTGGTTGAAAACGGACGTCGTTTGACGTGTTTCGGCCTTAAATTGGAAATTTTGGAAATTATGAAATTTGAAAGAATTCTTGAGTTTTAGTGCTCAATTCATTGATTTTGATGTTATTTCGGCGATTTGATCGCTCGAGCAAGTTCATATGATGTTATTGAGTTAGTGTACATATTTGGTTTGGAGCCTCGAGGGCTCGGGTGAGTTTCGGATAGGCATCGGGGTGGTTTTGGACTTGGAAAAACTGCAGAAAATCTGCAGCAGATATTCCTTCTTCGCGTTCGCGTCCACCTGGTCGCGTTCGCGAAGGCTTCTCCTTCCCCTTCTTCGCGTTCGCGTCCATATGATCGCGTTCGGGTACAACAACCTGGACCCCAGCCTTTTTCCTCTACGCGTTCGCGTGAAGGCTCCCGCGTTCGCGGAGCCTGGCCTGCCTCTTCTACGCGTTCGCGTAAGGCATCACGCGTTCGCGTAGGCCAAATTGTAAGCCCCCAGATTTCTTCTACGCGTTCGCGACCGTGTCCACGCGAACGCGATGCCCATTTCTGTCCAACCCTTCGCGAACGCGACACAGTGCACGCGAACGCGAAGGGTAAATTTCCGCCCAGTGAATTAATACCCAAAACAGAACCCTTACGGGATTTTATCCCATTTTCACAAAATCCTTTCTTTTCCACAGCTCTTAGGCGATCTTCGGGGCATTTCTTCATCAAAGTTCATTGGGTAAGTATTGTTTAACTCGTCTTCTTCATTTTTCATCAACATCAATCAAATTCTTAGGCTTAAACATGTGTAAATTGGTTGAAAATTTTGAGAAATGGGTATAGTTAGGGCTTTCAAAGAATTTGCGATCTAGACCTCGTTTTGGAGTCGAACTTAAGAACAAATTGTATATTTGAACTCATGGATGATTGGGTGAACTTATTTTGGTTCGAAACTTGAGTTTCGATTATGCGGGCCCGGGGTCGATTTTTACTATTCCGGGCAGAATGTTGTAAAAATCATATTTAGCAATATGAACTAGTTTGTTAAGTAGAATTGATGATATTAAATCAATTGTGTATAGATATGATTGGATTGGAGTCAAATTCGAAAGGAAAAGGCATTGCTACGGATTGAATCGTTCGTGAACTTTCGAGGTAAGTGTTTGTTCTATCCTAGCTTGAAGGAATAGGAATTTAGTTATGAATAAATTGTTGATTAAGAGTTATTAGTGTTATACCTGTAATGGAGATAAATTGTTGAAATTATTATCAGTTATTGGTTTAAAACCGGTAATTATAAATATTGTTGATGCAGATTATTGGTTTAATACCGGTAATACTTTTATATACTTACTGTTGATCTGAGATTATTGGTTCAATGCCGGTAATATACATTATTAAAGAATTGGGATCGTGTGGCACGCCGACCACTATATAATAAGAAAATGGGATCGTGTGGCATGCCGACCACAAAGTTATTTGAATCTTGGCATTGGCCATAGTTGCGGGTAGCCTATTATTAAATCTAGGAGCGAGTGGTACGCCTACCACAAGATATGAAATGAAAATGAATTGAGACATGAAATCAAGTTTTGTTCCACTATTCAGATTATTTATGATATTATAAATTATTGGTTGCTAATTCAAAACAGATTCTTTCCTTATAAATGTTCGTTAATGTTTTTCTGTTGTTGCATATGTATATATATATATATATATATATATATATATATATATATATATATATATATATATATATATATATATATTGCAACTGTACATGTTTATGTGGGTGACTGGCCTTAGCCTTGTCACTAGTTCACTGGGATAGGCCAGGCACTTACGAGCACATGGGGTCGGTTGTGCTGATACTACACTCTGCGCTCTTTTTGCGCAGATACAGGTTACGGACAGCAGCAGCGGCAGTAGCGACTTGTGGATTTTCCAACTATTGAGATTACGAGGTAGCCTTGCAGGCGTCCGCAGGACCCGTTGTCTCTTCTATCTATGCTTTTCATTCTGTTATCTCATGTAATCGAGATAAACAGCTTGTATTTTCTTTCAGACAATTATGTGTATTATTCTTAGAAGTTCGTGGGTATTGTGACACCAGTCTTAGGTAGTGTATCATGTTTGGGTTTTCTTTATCATATTTGACTAAGTCTTCTGCTAATTTGATTATTCCGTTGTAAATTAACTTTCAATCAATCATAACTCAGAGGAGAAGTTTGATAATGGTCGAATCCCGACTAATCAAAACTCAATTTTAGTTAGAGCATGATGAACAAACTCATAAACATGCTTATTTACTCATGATTCATGCGTGATAAACGTTAAAAACCCTAAGAACACTTAAGCAGACTTAGACATGTATAAGATTCACACAACAGAGATAGATTATTGTTCTTCAAACATGCAGGATAAATAAGTTCATAAGAATATCATAGACATGTGTGACGACCCAAAGGGTCATCACTTGTTTTATTAATCATTTCGAGCTTCTGAGGTCCTGAAAACCTCATTTATAGTTGCCTTGATTTACGTGCGCAGTTCGGGTGCGAAGCTAAAAAGTTTTTATGTTGAAATATATGAAAAATGTGAGAAATTTGAAGAATTTTGATATTAATATTGATATGGTTGACTTTGGTCAACATTTTTGGTAAACGGATCCGGACCGAAGATTGGATGGTCCCGAGAGGTCCGTAGGAAAATTTGGGACTTGGACATGCGTCCGGAGTCGAATTCTAAGGCCTAGAACCCCGGTAAAAGAATTTTTCTGTTAAATTGTTTTCTGAAAATGTTTAAGGAAAATAAAACTAAAATTTGATCAAAAAGTAATGGTATCGGGCTCGTATTTTGGTTCCAACACCCGGTACAGGTCATATATGTTGGTTAAGCGCTTCCTGTAGAGTTTGGTTGAAAACGGACGTCGTTTCACGTGTTTCGGCCTTAAATTGGAAATTTTGGAAGTTTATGAAATTTTGAAAGATTTCTTGGAATTCATGGTTTAATTCATTGTTTTAATGTTATTTTGGTGGTTTGATCGCACGAGTAAGTTTGTAGGATATTTTTGAGTTAGTGTATGTGTTTGGTTAGGAGCCCCGAGGGCTCGGGAGTGTTTCGGAGGTGACTCGCAGTGTTTTCGGACTTAAGAAAATTTTAGAAAAAATATTGCAGAAATAGTACCCCGGAACAGTACCATGTACAGTACCCCATTTACAGTACCATGTACAGTACCTATGAACAGTACGTGTATAGTCCCCCGTGAATAGTACCGTGTACAATACCTCATCTACAGTCCCATGTACAGTACTGTGTACAGTACCCAGTGTACAGTACCCCGTGTACAGTACCGTGAACAGTAAAAACGCGTGAACGGTACCCCGCGAATTTCTGGACAGAATACTTATTTCTGGAAAATGGGATTTGTCCCATTTTCCATTTTTTTGTCAAATTGGAGCTCGGGAAGAGGCGATTTTCGAGAAATTTTCAGAGAAAACAACGGGGTAAGTGTTCTTAACTTAATTGTGGTTATATTACTCGAGTCTATTGAAAATTTTGTCATTAAATCCATGAATTTTACGGGAAAAACTTAGAAACCCTCTCGAATAGATTTGAGGATTTGAGGGTCGAAATGTTATCGAAATTTAGTAATTTTGGTATGGTTGAACTCATATCGGAATGGGTGTTTGGATTTCGCAAGTTTTTTCGGGATTCGAAATGTGGGTCCCACTATTGAATTTTAAAATATATTTCGGATTTTATCCGGAAAATTTGTAAATTATTATCCAATTCATTCCTACGATTCGTGTTGAGTATTTCGAATTGTTTGTGAATAGATTTGAAGCATTTGGAGACAAATTTAAAAGGAAAAGCGGTGTGTAAGCATTGAGTTGGCCTTAAACTTTCGAGGTAAGTGTTTGTTCTATCCTAGCTTGAGGGAATAGGATTATGTGCTATGTGCTATGTGATAGAGTGCGGTGTATGGGCTGTGGTGACGAGCATCCATACACTGGCGTCTTGCATGACCGTGAGTCGTTATTAATACTTGTTGTGAGACATATTGAAAGATAAATTGTTGGACCCTTGCCGGGTTGTGGAATTGTTATTGTTATCCCTTGCCGGGACTTTGTTGTGATGATGATTGTGTCCTTTGTCGAGACGGTTCATGATTTATTATTTTCTTTCTTTGCCCTTAACTGTGATTATTATTTGGGTGAGGAAGAGTGATAATGCACGAATGGTGATGTCGTGCTTTGATTTATTGATTATGCATGAAGGTTAATGACGTGTCTTGTTATTGATTATGCACGAAGGTTAATGCCGTGCCATGTTATTGATTATGCACGAAGGATCATGCCGTGCCTTGTTATTGAACCATGTACGAAGGATCATGCCGTACCATGGATGTGAGGATGAGCATAAAAGCACGAAGGGTGATGTCGTGCACTTTATTTGCTTGTTTGGTGAGGATGAGAGTAAAAGCACGAAGGGTGATGCCGTGCACTTTATTTGTTTATTTGGTGAGGATGAGAGTAAAATCACGAAGGGTGATGCCGTGCAACTATTTGCTATTCCTTGACTTGATATTACCTATTTCTCCTTATACTTTGTTTTCCCTGTTAATTTAATAACTGTTGTTAACTGTTGAGTTTCTTCGGAGATATTCCTTGTTGAGTTGTTACTTGATTATTTCCCGTTATCTTGTGGTGTACATATATATATATTGAACTGCACAGGTTTATGTGGGTGTCTGGTCCTAGGCTTGTCACTACTTCGCAGGGATAGGCCAGGCACTTACCAGCACATGGGGTCGGATTGTGATGATACTGCACTTCTGTGCATTTTTGCACAGGTCCAGGTTTCGATCAGGAGCAGCATCAGTAGACTTTTGCGTGGGAGTTGAGCATATAGAGACCGAGGTAGCTTGCACGCGTCCGCAGGCCCGACGTCTCTTCCTTTTACTTATGTTACTAGCAGTAGTCTCTTTGTTCCGAGACAAAACAGATTATGTTATTTTCTTTCAGACCTTTATGTGTAGTATTCAATAGTAGTTCGTGAGTTGGTGACTCCACGTCTTGGGTAGAGGATTTCAGTATCATTTTACCTTGAAACTGCTTATTGCTCTTTTTATAAAGTCTTCCGTACTTGTTTAATTAAGGTTATGGTTTTGGTTGTTAAATTGAATATGACATATTGCTTAAAAATAGGATAGTGTGAATAAAGTGGCTTGCCTAGCTACCATGAGTAGGCGCCATCACGATCCCGATGTTGGGGGAAAATCCGGGTCGTGACAAGTTGGTATCAGAGCTCTAGGTTACATAGGTCTCACCACTCACGAACAAGCTTAGTAGAGTTTGAGAGGTAGGTACGGAGACGTCTGTACTTGTCCTCCCGAGTCTATTGAGTTAGGAAAAGTCTCTCATTTGTTCTTTCTTATCGTGCGAATTCATTCTTCAAATGTTAAATTGAATTTCTACTCTTCTTTTCCCACGAATGGCGAAGTCACGTACCGCTTCTTTAGCCGAAAAATGGCACATGCTGGTGATAGATCAACTACGCCTTCAAAAGTTTTACGGAGGTCGGATAGGTTTCACCAAACTCTTCCCTACCACCTTCAGCGGTGCATCTTTTGATAACCCACGGGATCGTGCTTGACCGCTGTTATGAGAAATTACAGAACGTGGGAATAGTCGAATGCGAGGGGGTTCATTTTACTGTGCTACGGAGGGCAAACAGAAGTAGTGGGAAGATAATGTATTTACCACACCAGTTATGGTCCCAACGGAAGATGCAATTATATCGGGAGATCACCTAATAAATCGTGTTGGGTTTCAACGGACATAGACGTCCGATCGATGTGTTGGAGTTGTGAAGGACAAATATGGTGAGTTATTGGAATGTATATATATGGTATGGAAAGGTCCTCCAAATAATTTATACATATTTAAGGTTGGTTCTTTTCATGGGGTAAGAATCGCCCCCAGAGAATGACGAAGAGTATATAAGTAAATGGGGTAGCTCAGCGGTGTTAAGCCAACATAGCAAAAGAGGAAATTGGCCGTCGATGTTTGTGACAAGCCTACGAAGAGGGCAAACCGGCCAACGCAACGCTATCTACTAAACTCTATTTTAAGAAAATGTTTCGAAGACGTCACCCCCGAGATTCTCTGCAATATGTAGTATATGCGATCTGAACGGTTGTACCAGGTCACAATGACTGTGTCCGAATATATATTGTCATGAGCAATAAGTTAACTGAGCCTTAAAGGAATTGCTGTGAATGTGGAATTTTGGAGAAATACAATTTTAGGAAATCACTCAGGCTACACGCTCCATTGCAGTTAATAATTATCCTACATCGCCAGCTAGATGTAGAGGTCAGGATGTTAGAGGTGGAGGTGAAAATCCTAGAGGTGGAGACCCAGCCATTGATATAATTTTTATGATATCAGGGAGGTCACTACACCAGATGTGGTCATCACACGTATAATTCAGATTATTATAGACAGAATAATTTTCCCATAATTTTAATTGGTTTTTGAAAGAAAATTTAGGCGAGTCCTTTTAACATGCTCCATTCATGAGCGAGCATCGTAATCATCAAATCTACTTAGGGAAATACTCACGTTGGGATATTACATAAGGATAGACATCCCTATTATTAGGTGTTAGTCACTAAAATATCCATGAGGCTAAGAGTGACTTTATATTACTTATTACAGTGGGTTTTGATATAATTCTCGGAATAACTAATTTTAATCGTTAATTGTGTGCCCTATCAGTATGAGGGTTCATTTTATGTCGTGATTATCTTTGACGGACAATTATTGAAAGGAAGAAAGAAAGGAAATGAAAAATTTCAGATGATATGATGTGCAAGCACTGTGATTCAGAGTTGAGGATGAGATCCTCCAATTTTTGGCATAATGTGAAATATTTCTAAGCCGAGCTTCAAGTTGCGGTGGATATCATATGAGGACTGGGTCCTGGTAGTAAGAGTTTATGTGTTTAAAATTCTTCTTTTATGAAATTAATATTTTTGTATTGCATTCGTAAATAAGAGTCATGCCCGTTAGGACTATTTGAGAATTCTTGTATAGTTTCTATTCATATTTAGCCATTTCTATTTTGAAACCGTTCAGCTTAGCCTTTGAGACGAGCACCCAGGTGCGTATAAATATGACTCATTAATTCAAAAAATAATCACGAGGTCTCCATACCTCCTTCTGAGTAAAGTGGGATTTGTAGAATAAGGTATTTGATAACACGTAGTTAATTGGCAATGTTGTAATTTAGGGATGACTCTTATCGCCGAAGTCATGGTTATGTGTATAAGTACGAAGTGTTCATGCCTTAGTTAGACTGGCTCGGGATAGTACCCATGGATAACGTATTGTTATGCTCTCGTAGCCAGGAAGAGCACGAGCAGCAACTCAGAGTTTTTCTTCAGACTCTGAAGGATAATCAGCTATATGCCAAATTTTGGAAACGTGAGTTCTAGTTGAGTTCGGTGGCATTTATGGGCCACATTGTATCAGTGGAAGGTATTCGGGTGGACCCAAAGAAGATTGAGGCAGTCCAGAATTTGCCTCGACCAGCTTCAGTGACTGAGATCCGGAGTTTATTGGGGTTAGCAGGTTACTACCATCAATTTCTAGAGGGGTTTTCTTCTATTGCAGCCCCGATGACCAGGTTGACCTAGAAGGGCGCCCAGGTCTAGTGGTCAGATGAGTGTGAGGCGAGCTTCCAGAAGCTCAAGACAGCCTTGACTACGGAACCACTGTTGATACTACCTACAGTTGCAGGGCCTTATACAGTTTACTGTGAAGCGTCCCGTACAAGGCTTGGAGCGGTGCTGATGCAGAATGGTAAGGTTATTGCTTATGCTTCGAGACAGCTAAAAATACATGAGAAGAATTATCCAGTTCATGATCTTGAGTTGTCAGCAGTGGTTCATGCCTTTAAAATCTGGAGGCATTATCTATTTGGTGTGACATGTGAGGTGTACACTGATCACAAAAGCCTACAGTACTTGTTCAAGCAAAAGGAGTTCAATCTACGATAGCGGAGATGGTTAGAGTTGTTGAAAGACTATAATGTTACTATCCTATACCACCCAGGTAAGGACAATGTGGTGGCCGATGCATTGAGTAGAGAGTTTGCCGGCATGGGTAGTCTTGCATTCATTCCGGTCAGTCAGAGACCATTTGCTTTAGATGTCCAGGCCTTAGCCAACCGGTTCGTGAGATTAGACATTTCTGAGCCTAGCAGGGTGTTAGCCTGCACGGTCGCTCGTTCTTCTCTATTAGAGCATATCCATGAGAGGAAATTTGATAATCCTCATTTGCGTGACTTGAGAGATACAGTACAACGGGGAGGTGCCACGAAGGTAAATCTAGATGATGATGGGAGTATTGAGATTGCAGGGTCGAATTTGTGTGCCTAATGTTGAGGGGATTCGAGAGTTGATCTTAGCGGAGGCCCGCAGTTTGCGGTATTCTATTCACCCAGGCACCGTGAAGATGTATCAGGAATTACGGCATCACTACTGGTGGCGCAGGATGAAGAAGGACATCGTTGCGTATGCCGCTCGGTGTCTAAATTGTCAGCAGGTGAAATATGAGCACCAGAGGCCTGGTGGTGTACTCCAGAGGATTGAAAATCTCGAGTGGAAATGGGAGCGGATCACTATGGACTTCGTTACTGGACTTCGTTTGACTTAGAGGAAATTTGATGCTATTTGGGTCATTATTGATAGGCTGACCAAGTCAGCACACTTCATTCCAGTATCCGTCTCCTACTCGTCGGAGAGGTTAGCGGAGATTTACATCAGGGAGATTGTTCGACTTCATGGGGTGCCAATATCTATTATCTCTGATCGGGGTACGCAGTTTACCTCGCGGTTCTGGAGAGCAGTCCAGCAGGAGTTAGGCACCCAGGTTCAGCTGAGTACAGCTTTTCATCCTCAGACGGATGGCCAGTCCGAGAGAACTATTCAGATTCTAGAGGACATGCTTCGAGCCTGTGTTATTGATTTCGGAGGCTCGTGGGACCGATTTGTACCATTAGCAGAGTTCGCCTACAACAACAGCTACCAGTCTATCATCTAGATGGCCCCGTATGAGGCGTTATATGGTAGGCGATGTCGATCTCCAGTTGGATGGTTTGAACTGAGAGAGGCTCAATTGTTGGGTACAGACTTAGTTCGGGAGGCCTTGGATAAGGTCAAGACTATCCAGGAGAGATTGCGTTCAGCTCAGTCCAGGTAGAAGACTTATGCGGATCGTAAGGTTCGAGATGTAGATTTCATGGTTGGCGAGCGAGTATTGCTCCGAGTGTCGCCTATGAAGGGCGTGATGAGGTTCGGGAAGAAGGGCAAGCTCAGCCCTAGGTATATTGGTCCATTTGAGATTCTAGACCGAGTGGGAGGGGTGGCTTACAGACTAGCTCTGCCGCCTAGCTTATCAGCTGTGCATCCAGTTTTTCATGTATCTATGCTTCGGAGATACCACGGCGATCCCACACATGTGTTAGACTTCAGTACTGTCCAATTGGACAATGATCTATCCTACGAGGAGGACCCGATGGCTATTCTAGACCGGCAGGTTCGATAGTTGAGGTCGAAGAGTTTTCCTTCCGTGCGTGTCCAGTGGAGAGGTCAGCCTCCTGAGGCATGGACCTGGGAATCCGAGTCTGATATGCGGAGCCGATATCCTCATCTATTCCATGACTCAGGTACTTCTTTCTTTTGTCCGTTGGAGGACGAACGGTTGTTTTAGAGGTGGAGAATGTGACGACCCAAAGGGTCATCACTTGTTTTATTAATCATTTCGAGCTTCTGAGGTCCTGAAAACCTCATTTATAGTTGCATCGATTTGCGTGTGCAGTTCGGGTGCGAAGCTAAAAAATTTTTATGTTGAAATATATGAAAAATGTGAGAAATTTGAAGAATTTTGATATTAATATTGATATGGTTGACTTTGGTCAACATTTTTGGTAAACGGACCCGGACCCGTGATTTGACGGTCTCAGAAAATCCGTAGAAAAATATGGAACTTGGGCGTATGCCCGGAATTGAAATCCGAGGTCTAGAACCCCGGTAAAAGAATTTTTCTGTTAAATTGTTTTATGAAAATGTTTAAGGAAAATGAAACTAAAATTTGATCAAAAAGTAATGGTATCGGGCTCGTATTTTGGTTCCGACGCCGGTACAGGTCATATATGTTGGTTAAGCACTTCCTGTAAAGTTTGGTTGAAAACGGACGTCGTTTGACGTGTTTCGGCCTTAAATTGGAAAATTTGGAAGTTTATGAAATTTGAAAGATTTCTTGGATTTCATGGTTTAATTCATTGTTTTAATGTTATTTTGGTGATTTGATCGCACGAGTAAGTTTGTAGGATATTTTTGAGTTAGTGTATGTGTTTGGTTAGGAGCCCCGAGGGCTCGGGAGTGTTTCGGAGGTGTCTCGGAGTGTTTTCGGACTTAAGAAAATTTCAGAAAAAATATTGCAGAAACAGTACCTATGAACAGTACGTGTACAGTCCCCCATGTACAGTATGTGTACAGTACCCCATGTACAGTACCGTGTACAGTACCCAGTGTACAGTACCGTGTACAGTAACGTGAACAGTAAAAACGCGTGAACAGTACCCGCGAATTTCTGGACAGAATACCGTGTACAGTACGTGAACAGTAAAACGCGTGAACAGTACCCCGCGAATTTCTGGACAGAATACTTATTTCTGGAAAATGGGATTTGTCCCATTTTCCATTTTTTTGTCAAATTGGAGCTCGGGAAGAGGCGATTTTCGAGAAATTTTCAGAGAAAACAACGGGGTAAGTGTTCTTAACTTAATTGTGGTTATATTACTCGAGTCCATTGCAAGTTTTGTCATTAAATCCATGAATTTTGCGGGAAAAGCTTAGAAACCCTCTCGAATAGATTTGAGGATTTGAGGGTCGAAATGTTATCGAAATTTAGTAATTTTGGTATGGTTGAACTCATATCGGAATGGGTGTTTGGATTTCGCAAGTTTTTTCGGGATTCGAAATGTGGGTCCCACTATTGAATTTTAAAATATATTTCGGATTTTATCCGGAAAATTAGTAAATTTATTATCCAATTCATTCCTACGATTCGTGTTGAGTATTTCGAATTGTTTGTGAATAGATTTGAAGCATTTGGAGATAAATTTAAAAGGAAAAGCGGTGCGTAAGCATTGAGTTGGCCTTAAACTTTCGAGGTAAGTGTTTGTTCTATCCTAGCTTGAGGGAATAAGATTATGTGCTATGTGATATGTGATCGAGTGCGGTGTATGGGTTGTGGTGACGAGCATCCATACACTGGCGTCTTGCATGACCGTGAGTCGTTATTAATACTTGTTGTGAGACATATTGAAAGATAAATTGTTGGACCCTTGCCGGGTTGTGGAATTGTTATTGTTATCCCTTGCCGGGACTTTGTTGTGATGATGATTGTGTCCTTTGTCGGGACGGTTCATGATTTATTGTTTTCTTTCTCTGCCCTTAACTGTGATTGTTATTTGGGTGAGGAAGAGTGATAATGCACGAAGGGTGATGCCGTGCTTTGATTTATTGATTATGCACGAAGGTTAATGTCGTGCCTTGTTATTGATTATGCACGAAGGTTAATGCCGTGCCATGTTATTGATTATGCACGAAGGATCATGCCGTGCCTTGTTATTGAACCATGTACGAAGGATCATGCCGTACCATGGATGTGAGGATGAGAGTAAAAGCACGAAGGGTGATGCCGTGCACTTTATTTGCTTGTTTGGTGAGGATGAGAGTAAAAGCACGAAGGGTGATGCCGTGCACTTTATTTGTTTATTTGGTGAGGATGAGAGTAAAAGCACGAAGGGTGATGCCGTGCAACTATTTGCTATTCCTTGACTTGATATTACCTGTTTCTCCTTATACTTTGTTTTCCTTGTTGATTTAATAAATGTTGTTAACTGTTGAGTTTCTTCGGAGATATTCCTTGTTGAGTTGTTACTTGATTATTTCCCGTTATCTTGTGGTGTACATATATATATATTGAACTGCACAGGTTTATGTGGGTGTCTGGTCCTAGGCTTGTCACTACTTCGCAGGGATAGGCCAGGCTCTTACCAGCACATGGGGTCGGATTGTGCTGATGCTGCACTTCTGTACGTTTTTGCACAGGTCCAGGTTTCGATCAGGAGCAGCAGCGGTAGATCTTTTGCGTGGGAGTTGAGCATATTGAGACCGAGGTAGCTTGCACGCGTCCGCAGGCCCGACGTCTCTTCCTTTTACTTATGTTACTAGCAGTAGTCTCTTTGTTCCGAGACAAAACAGATTATGTTATTTTCTTTCAGACCTTTATGTGTAGTATTCAATAGTAGTTCGTGAGTTGGTGACTCCACGTCTTGGGTAGAGGATTTCAGTATCATTTTACCTTGAAACTGCTTATTGCTATTTTTATAAAGTCTTCCGCACTTGTTTAATTAAGGTTATGGTTTTGGTTGTTAAATTGAATATGAAATATTGCTAAAAATAGGATAGTGTGAATAAAGTGGCTTGCCTAGCTACCATGAGTAGGCGCCATCACGATCCCGATGTTGGGGGAAAATCCGGGTCGTGACACCAATGAGAGACTTGATCTTTTAAATGTTAATTGAACTTCTGCTCTGTTCTTCCGCAGATGGTAAGGATACGTGCATCCTCATCTACTGACCAACGGCCCGAGGTCCCAGCGGCGGCGGCTCCCGCTAGGGGTAGAGGCCGAGGTCGGGGGTTGTCTCGGAGGACAAGGTAGGGCGAGCCCGGCCAGAGCAGCGACGACGAGTGGCGTAACCTCGGTGTTCATATCGAGGAGGAAGTTCCGGCCCCAGCAGCTCCAGTAAGGCCCAGCTCAGGTCCCGGAGGAGTTTTGTTTTCACCTCGGATCTTCGGGATGCTTTGGTCGGGATAGCGGTGTTTTATGGATCATATCACTTCAGAGCGGGTTTATTACCGAGTAGCGCCACCACTTCTCGGTACCGGAGGAGGTAATCGAGGCTCTGCCTACGCGCACTCCCGCAGCATGCACTCCCCGAGGCTCGGGTTCCGCCGTGATTCGACCGGTTGAGGCGGCTCGGCTCTATTATTGTGACTCCGTCCAATGATGGTGCGGCCATGTCCGGCAGACGCGTTATGGAGATTGGACGAGGTTTACGAAGTCGTTCGCTGCCACGTTCGGTGGCACTCTCGCCGGCAGGATCCAGCGGATTTCCCGTACGGTACTCACGTAAGTTCTCCCGCGCTATGGGTATTGTGGAGACTAATGGTATGGACTTTGCTACTTTTCGATTATCTCGGTTCCGCCAAGACTTGGTGGAGAGATTATTGTCTATCCGGGCCAGACGGGATCGTCATCTTTGACTTGGGAGCAATTTGCGGAATTATTCTCGGAGAAGTTCCTTCCAACAACTCAGCGGGAGGTTAGTGCGCAGATACAATTTTGAGCGTCTTCGTCGTGTTCTATGTCTCGTCACACAAGTATGAGACTAGGTTCGTGGACCTGGCTCGTCATGCTATTATCATACTTCCCGCAGATCGGGAGAGGGTGAAAAGGTTTATTGATGGCTTGAATCGACCCAATTCGGCTACGGACGGCTATGGGGACGGGAACGCGAAATCACTTTTCGCGGAGGCGGCTAATGCAGCTCGCGTCGGATCGAGATGGCTCTGTCACGGGGAGCGAGACATGGATTGGATAAGAGATCTCGTAATTCGGGTAGATTTAGTGGTACATCATCCGGAGATAGAGATTTTTATGATAGAGGCCATCCTCTTAGGCCTTATCAGTCAGCTCTTCAGGTTTCTCACGATGCTTCAGGTGATCGTAATTCTCAGTCACGCTACTCTGATCAGCAGCCTATCAGCGCACCACCACTTCGCTATTTTCAGCAGCCGAGGGCTTGTTTTACGTGCGGTGATCTTAGGCACATTGCAAAGTATTGCCCTCGAGCTTCTGACAGATCTCAGCAGCAGGGTTCTCGTGCCAGGCTCCGGTTCCCCCACAACCTACCCAGTCGGCTAGAGGCGAGGGTAGAGGACATAGAGGTGGAGGCAGAGGTCATATAGGTAGAGCTCAGACCGATAGAGGTAGAGACCAGCCAACAGCTAATCATCCCAGAGATACTGCTCAAGTTGGTGGGGCCCAGCCCCGGTGTTATGCACTTCCTGCCAGACCAGAGGCTGAGTCCTCAAATGCTGTCATTATAGGTATTATTTTGGTTTGTGATAGAGAGGCATCAGTATTATTTGACCCCGGGTCTACATATTCGTACGTGTCTTCCTATTTTGCACCGTACTTGTTTCAGCCTAGTGATTCACTGGGTGTTTCTGTTCATGTGTCTACACCAGTAGGCAATTCTATTGTGGTTGATCGAGTTCATCGGTCATGTATTGTGGTGATTGAGGGTCTTGAGACCCATGCTGATTTATTTCTCTTAAATATGGTGGACTTCCATATTATATTAGGTATGGACTAGTTATTTCCATATCATGCTATCTTGGATTGCCATGCAAAGATTGTGACCTTAGCTCTGCCGAATTTGCCTCTTATAGAGTAGAAAGGAATTTCTGGTCATACTAGCCGCAATGTTATTTCTTATGTTAAGGCTCAGCGTATTGTTGGAAAGGGATGCTTGGCTTATTTGGCCTATGTCCGTGATTCTAGTGCCGAGGTTCCTTCTATTGACTCTATGCCTGTGGTTCGCGAATTTCCTGAAGTATTTCCTTCAGACTTGCCAGGTACGCCGCCCGATAGGGACATTGATTTTTGCATTGATTTGGCTCCGGGCACTCAGCCCATTTCCATTCCCCCATATCGTATGCCGCTCCGCCGTAGTTAAAAGAATTGAAGGAACAATTACAGGATTTACTTGAAAAGGGTTTCCTTAGACCCAGTGTTTCGCCGTGGGGGTGCACCCGTATTATTTGTAAAGAAGAAAGATGGTTCGATGAGAATGTACATTGACTATCGACAGGTTAAACAAGGCGACTATCAAAAATAAATATCCACTTCCGCGAATTGATGATTTATTTGACCAGCCTTAAGTGTGCCAAGGTATTTTCGAAAGATAGATTCGAGATCCGGCTATCATCGACCGAAGATCAGGCATCCGATGTCCACGCACAGTGCGGCTCCGCACTCCGTACGTGGACATTATGAATCTCTCGTCATGTCTTTTGGGTTGACAAATGCTTCCGGCAGCTTTTATGGAATTAATGAATCTGGGTGTTCCGGCCTTACTTAGACTTGTTTGTAATACTCTTCATTGATGACATATTAATATATTCCCGTAGTCGGGAGTGAACATGCGCAACATCTCGAGTGGCCTTGCAGACTCTGAGAGATAGCCCGCTATATGCAAAATTTTCAAAGTGTGAATTTTGGCTAAGTTCAGTTGCATTCCCGGGTCATATTGTGACGGCAGCAGGTAATCAGGTTGATCCGAAGAAAATTGAGGCAGTCAAGAGCTGGCCTAGACCGACATCAACCACAGATATTCTGAGTTTCTTGGGGTTAGCGGGTTATTATCGTCGATTCGTAGAAGGATTTTCGTCTATTGCAACCCCACTGACCAGATTGACCCAGAATGGTGTTCAATTTGAATGGTCCGATGAATGTGAGGCGAGCTTTCAAAAGCTCAAGACAACCTTGACCACAGCGACGGTATTGGTTTTACCCACAGGTACGGGACCTTATACTGTTTATTGTGATGCTTCCCGTATTGGGCTTGGTGCAGTGTTAATGCAGGATGGCAAGGTTATTCCCTATGCTTCGAGGCAGTTGAAGATTCATGAGAAGAACTATCCAGTGCACGATCTAGAATTAGCGGCGATTATTCACGCATTGAAGATCTGGAGGCATTATTTGTATGGTGTAGCATGTGAAGTATACACCGATCATAAGAGTCTTCAGTATTTGTTTAAGCAGAAAGAGTTGAATACGAGGCAGAGAAGGTGGCTAGAGTTGCTAAAAGACTATGATGTTACTATTTTATATCATCCAGGTAAGGCCAATGTGGTGGCCGATGCTTTGAGTAGAAAGTATGCCAGCATGGGTAGTCTTGCATACATTCCGGTCAGTCCGAGACCATTAGCTCTAGATGTCCAGGCCTTAGCCAACCGGTTCGTGAGATTAGACATTTCTGAGCCTAGCAGGGTGTTAGCCTGCACGGCCGCTCGTTCTTCTTTATTAGAGCGTATCCGTGAGAGGCAATTTGATGATCCTCATTTGCGTGAGTTGAGAGATACAGTACAGCGGGGAGGTGCCACACAGGTAAATCTAGATGATGATGGGGTATTGAAATTGCAGGGTCGAGTTTGTGTGCCCAATGTCGAAGGGATTCGAGAGTTAATCTTAGCGGAGGCCCGCAGTTCGCGGTATTCTATTCACCCGGGCGCCGCGAAGATGTACCAGGACTTACGGCAGCACTATTGGTGGCGCAGAATGAAGAAAGATATCGTTGCGTATGTCGCTCGGTGTCTAAATTGTCAGCAGGTGAAATATGAGCACCAGAGACCTGGTGGTGTATTCCAGAGGATTGAAATTCCCGAGTGGAAACGGGAGCGGATCACTATGGATTTCGTTACTGGACTTCCTTTGACTCGGAGGAAATTTGATGTTATTTGGGTCATTGTTGATAGGCTGACCAAGTCAGCACACTTTATTCCAGTATCTGTCTCCTACTCGTCAGAGAGGTTAGCGGAGGTTTACATTAGGGAGATTGTTCGGCTCTCCGAGGCGTGCCACGTATCCATTATCTCTCGATCGGGTACTGCAGCTTACCCTCGCGTTCGGGAGAGCGGTCCGACGAGGAGTTAGGCACCCGGTGTTCGGCCGGAGTACGCATTTCACCCTCGTGACGGATGGCCAGTCCGAGAGGACTATTCAGATTCTGCAAAGACATGCTTCGAGCCCGTGTTATTGATTTCGAGGCTCGTGGGACCAGTTCTGCCATTAGCGCAGTTCGCCTACAACAACAAGCTACCGCCCAGCATCCAGATGGCTCCGTACGAGGCGCTTGTACGGTAGGCGACGTCGATCACCGCTGGATGTGTTTGAACCCGGAGAGGCTCTGTTGTCGGGTACGCACTTAGTTCTGTGAGGCCTTGGATAAGCGTCAAGACTATTCAGAGAGAGATTGCGTGTCACGCTCAGCCCGAGTGAAGACTTGACGCGGATCGTAAGGTTCGAGATGTAGATTTCATGGTCGGTGAACGCAGTATTGCTCCGAGTGTCGCCTATGAAGGGCGTGATGAGGTTCTGGAAGAAGTGGCAAGCTCACCCCTAGGTACATCGGGTCCATTCGAGATTCTAGACAGTGGGAGGTGGCGGGCCTACAGATTAGCTTTCAGCCGCTCAGCCTTATCAGCCGTGCATCCAGCTTTTTCATGTATCTATGGCTTCTGAGATACCACGACGATCCCACACATGTGTTAGACTTCAGTATTGTCCAATTGGACAATGATCTATCTTACGAGGAGTAGCCGGTGGCCATTCTAGACCGGCAGGTTCGACAGCTGAGGTCGAAGAGTTATCCTTCTCGTGCGTGTTCAGCGGAGAGGTCAGCCTCCCGAGGCATCGACCCGGGAGTCCGAGTCCGATATGCGGAGCCGCTACCCACATTTGTTTCCTGCTCAGGTACTTCTTCTTTTGTCCGTTCGAGGACGAACGGTTGTTTTAGAGATGGAGATCGTGACGACCCAAAGGGTCATCACTTGTTTTATTAATCATTTCGAGCTTTTCGAGGTCTTGAAAACCTCATTTATAGTTGCCTCGATTTGCGTGCACAAGCCGGGCACAAAGCTGGAAAATTTTATGTTGAAATATGTGAAATATGTGAAAAAGTTGAAGAATTTTGATATTAATATCGATATGGTTGACTTTGGTCAACATTTTTGGTAAACGGACCCGGATCCGTGATTTGACTGTCTCATAAAATCCGTAGAAAAATATGGAACTTGGGCGTATGCCCGGAATTGAAATCCGAGGTCTAGAACCCCAGTAAAAGAATTTTTCTGTTAAATTGTTTTCTGAAAATGTTTAAGGAAAATGAAACTGAATTTTGATTAAAAAGTACTGTTATCGGGCTCGTATTTTGGTTCCGACGCCCGGTACAGGTCATATATGTTGGTTAAGCGCTTCCTGTAAAGTTTGGTTGAAAACGGACGTCGTTTGACGTGTTTCGACCTTAAATTGGATGTTTTGGAAATTATGAAATTTGAAAGAATTCTTGAGTTTTAAGGCTCAATTCATTGATTTTGATGTTATTTCGGCGATTTGATCGCTCGAGCAAGTTCGTATGATGTTATTGAGTTAGTGTACATATTTGGTTTGGAGCCTCGAGGGCTCGGGTGAGTTTCGGATAGGCATCGGGGTGGTTTTGGACTTGGAAAAACTGCAGAAAATCTGCAGCAGATATTCCTTCTTCGCGTTCGCGTCCACCTGGTCGCGTTCGCGAAGGCTTCTCTTTTCCCTTCTACGCGTTCGCTCCCCTTCTACGCGTTCGCGTACAACAACATGGACCCCAGCCTTTTTCCTCTACGCGTTCGCGTGAAGGCTCCCGCGTTCGCGGAGCCTGGCATGCCTCTTCTACGCGTTCGCGTAAGGCACCACGCGTTCGCGTAGGCCAAATTGTAAGCCCCAGATTTTCTTCTACGCGTTCGCGACTGTGTCCACGCGAACGCGATGCCCATTTTTGTCCAACCCTTCGCGAACGCGACACAGTGCACGCGAACGCGAAGGGTAAATTTCCGCCCAGTGAATTAATACCCAAAATAGAACACTTACGGGATTTTATCCCATTTTCACAAAATCCTTTCTTCTCCACAGCTCTTAGGCGATCTTTGGGGCATTTCTTCATCAAAGTTCATTGGGTAAGTATTGTTTAACTCGTCTTCTTCATTTTTCATCAACATCAATCAAATTCTTAGGCTTAAACATGTGTAAATTGGTTGAAAAATTTGAGAAATGGGTATAGTTAAGGCTTTCAAAGAATTTGCGATCTAGACCTCGTTTTGGAGTCGAACTTAAGAACAAATTGTATATTTGAACTCATGGAGGATTGGGTGAACTTATTTTGGTTCGAAACTTGAGTTTCGATTATGTGGGCCCGGGGTCGATTTTTACTATTCCGAGCAGAATGTTGTAAAAATCATATTTAGCAATATGAACTAGTTTGTTAAGTAGAATTGATGATATTAAATCAATTGTATATAGATACGATTGGATTGGAGTCAAATTCGAAAGGAAAAGGCATTGCTACGATTGAATCGTTCGTAAACTTTCGAGGTAAGTGTTTGTTCTATCCTAGCTCGAATGAATAGGAATTTAGTTATGAATAAATTGTTGATTAAGAGTTATTGGTGTTATACCGGTAATGGAGATAAATTGTTGAAATTATTATCAATTATTGGTTTAAAACCGGTAATTATAAATATTGTTGATGTAGAGATTATTGGCTAAATGCCGGTAATATATATATTTATGAATTGGGATCGTGTGGCGCGCCGACCACTTATATATTTATGAATTGGGATCGTGTGGCTCGCCGACCACTTATATAATAAGAAATGGGATCGTGTGGCACGCCGACCACAAAGTGATTTAAATCTTGGCATTGGCCATAGTTGCCGGTAGCCTATTGATATATTTGGGAGCGGGTGGTACGCCTACCACAAGAAGTAGTTACTGTGATAGTTGGGAGCGGGTGGTACGCCTACCACGAGATATGAAATGAGAGAGGAATTGAGACATGAAAGTAAGATTTATTCTCTTGATTAGATTATTCTGGATATCACGAGTTATTGACTGTTATTTCAGAGCAGAGTCTTTCCTTATAAATGTATTATATATATATATATATATATATATTACATATATATATATATATATATAATGCAATTCGCTGGGATAGGCCAGGCACTTACCAGCACATGGGGTCGGTTGTGCTGATACAACACTCTGTGCTCTTTTTGCGCAGATACAGGTTACGGACAGCAGCAGCGGCAGTAGCGACTTGTGGATTTTCCGACTACTGAGACTACGAGGTAGCCTTGCAGGCGTCCGCAGGACCCGTTGTCTCTTCTATCTATGCTTTTCATTATGTTATCTCATGTAATCGAGATAAACAACTTGTATTTTCTTTCAGACAATTATGTGTATTATTCTTAGAAGTTCGTGAGTATTGTGACACCAGTCTTGGGTAGTGTATCATGTTTGGGTTTTCTTTATCATATTTGACTAAGTCTTCCGCATTGATGTAGCCTCCCCTTTATTCAGGCAGTTCACAGAGACCACTACTGATCCCGCTGGATCCTTTGACCCTATGGGACCCCTCCAGTCTGGGCCTCACACTATGCGCCATTTGTCTAGTCAGATTTATAGGGTTGATGCACATGTTAGGCAGATCATAGCTGGCCTTCCCACTAGCCCACCTAGGGCCAACACATCTACTGGAGCTAAAGCCCCACCATTCATGGCAGATATGGTCAAGCAGCAAAAAGATATCACGACCCAGATGGAGGCCATGAACTGGAAAACATGAGCCGCAGGAAAGGTAAGATAGACAAGAGGCAAAGGAAATTCAAGGAGAACGAGAAAAAGAAAAGTAAGCTGCTTTCCAAGATGATGTAGAAGTTGAGTACACTTTGTGGTTCACATGACTAGGATGATGATGATGATGATGATAATGCAGACTTGGAGATTAAATTTCCCACCACATCCAGTTCTGACTGATGCAGTATTCAGATGGCACTCTCCACCATTTTACTTTATCATTTTTAGTTTCATTGGGGACATTGCAACATCTTTAGTTGGGGGTGGCTTCTTGTATTACTTTTCTTATTGTATAATTGTGAATAAATGTGGGAGATGACAGATTGGTACTATGATTATTTTTATTTTGTTGTTA
This sequence comes from Nicotiana noctiflora, assembly GCA_032618575.1. Classification (NCBI taxonomy): domain Eukaryota; kingdom Viridiplantae; phylum Streptophyta; class Magnoliopsida; order Solanales; family Solanaceae; genus Nicotiana; species Nicotiana noctiflora. The sequence goes on from JASVEL010013547.1 coordinate 37,272, forward strand.
GTATATTTTCATGTTTGTTGTTAATATATTTTCATGTGAAGTGTTATATTAGTATGTTTCTTAACTCCTAATTTTTTTTTGTTACGTGATGCTTATTAGCTTCTTAATGTTTTATATAGGATGTTTTATATTAGTGGCAATATCATTGCTTTTATTTATACCACGGTTCATTTTCCAAGGATGTCAATTTTATTCCTGAACCGGGCAATTGTAAAAAAAAAAAAATATCGATTTTTCCCGATGATGGATAGATTGACAACTTTCTTAAGAGAATTAGTCTTGTAGTTAAGATTAGCTTTTGTTAAATTAAAAAAATAAATGGTGAGTTGGGATTGGTGCCTATTGACCAAGTTGTAGCTTGTTTGGTACCAACATAATTTAAACCTTGTCATATGAATTTGTGTTTGTTGAAAAAGAAAACAATTGAAGTAAAAAAAATGTCATAACCTCTTAGACTCAATTTTTTGCTCTTTAATTCACTAAATAGATTTCTTTAGGCTATAGGTAACCTCTTTCCGTTATTTATTCTAATTGAATTTCGGATTTGTGTTCCACTTGAGTTTTCATGTGCAATGTGTGGTGAAATTTATTTGTGAGTTATTTTGTAGTACTTGTGGTCTAGAACTTGCCCGGGATATGCTTTAAGACGAAATTATAGACAATCTTGGTTTGGAAAGTGATATTAGACCTTCCTTGGACCGCTAGTATACCTTAAATGTCCTATCCTTAAATATTTTCCCTAGTAAACCCATTTTGAGCCTTTAACCTTATTCTTTGGCAACCATATTACAAGCTTAAATCCTTTGTTCTTAATTGATCTAGCTTTTGGCACCCTACCTCCCTAAGTACTTTGAAAGTGTAAATATAGGCTAAAAGCCTAAGTTTGGGGGTTGAAGGTTGGAAAAGTTGTGAGATGGAAGTTGTTTGAAAAGGTGGAAGGTAGAAAAAAAAATTATATATATACAAAGAAAAGAAAAAAAATATATATATATAGAATAAAGTGATAAAAATTTGTGAAAAGGGGAAGACTAGGTGTGAAATAAAAAAGCGAAGAAATGATGGAAAATACTTTTGAAGGAAGGAGGCTTTAATTGTAAATATTGTAGTGCTTTGGGAGGTTTTGAGTCACTTTAACCAAAATTTTGCCTTACCTTAACTAAAAGGCTAAATTACTACCCTTTAAGTCCTAATTGATTTTGAACCAAGTTGTCTACATTAGTGGGGGAACACATAAAGGGAAAGCCTATGGTACTACTTGTATGCATTTGAACATCTTTTTGAGAGAGTTAATTCTTTCCATTTGGTATCCCATTTTGTTTTGAAATTAAGATTTATGAGCATGGGATAATCTCTTAAATGTGAGGGCACATGAGATTTGAGTTGTGAATTTAATCCCATTTTCAATCGGAAAGAATGATCAAAGAAAATTGAATGTGATAGAGAGGCAAATTTCAAAGATTTAGTGTCATGACTTGATTGCTACTTTGATTTGCATTTGTATTTGAGCACTTGAAGCATAATGAAGTTTATGTGAAGTGCTTGATAATTTATGTGCCTTGGAGTAATTGTTGGTACCAATCGAAGTCATGCATTTGTGCTTAAAGTAGATTTCTTTTTGGCTTGGCATGATATGGATGCATTGTTCAGTTAACTACTTAGGGGGAGGTTTTGTCATTTTAATTGCTTGAGCATAAGAAATAGTTTATGTTTGGGAGTTTGATAAGTTAGTATTTTACCAACTTATTTTGTCTTTAAATCTATACTTTTGCTATGTTTGAGTGAAAAATCGTGTATTTGATGCCATTTACTTCTATTTTATAGGTTGTACGTGATTTAGAAGTAATAGTGAAGAAACCCAGTGAAAACAAGTAAAAAAGAAGCTAAAATGGACAAAATGAATCTGCCTAGTGAAATTCTCTTCGCGAACGCTAATGAGGGCACCCGAATGTGATGAACTAGTAGCCAAACCTATGCGAACGCGTAGGACACATGCGAACGCGAAGCTGTATAGACTAAAACTATGCGAACCCGTAGAATGCACACGAACGCGATGTAGAGCAGCAGAAACCTTCACGAACGCGAAAGTCTTTACGCGAACGCGATGACGATAAATATGTAGCCTTCGCGAACGCGATGAAGAAATCAGGCGTGAAAACTGGGCAATTTTGGAATTTCACAAATTTTTACCCTAAACCCTTTAATACTCAAATCTGACCATTTGTAAATGATATTTCGCTTATTTTTAGTTCATAAAACTAGAGAGAACATTTTTGGGAAGCTAGGGTTTTTGCACACACACTTGGGTCTTGAAGATTGAAGCTTGTAGTTGAGAATTTCTCACCAATTTATGTTTATTTCTTCATTTTCTTACTTAGTATTGAATATTTAAGTGTGTAGTATTTATTTCCAACACTTGAACCTTGTTTATGAAAATATTCATATTTAAAGTGTGGATTAAAAACCTTGTTGTGCTTATATATTGAATGATTTTTATTCTTTTATGAAGTGAGTTATTGTTACTTTAATTATTCTTGTTCTTTAATGTTTCTAAAGGGATTAGCTAACCATAGGACTCGCCCATTAGCTCCAAATTAATTTTGGGAAAGATAATTTTTAGTTGGGAAAGATTAATTAACAAGAACTTGAGGCGTTACCCTCATTTTATAGATTCTACCGAGGGATAGGATTGAACTACTTGTAGCCATTCCGGGTGTGCTTAATCTTCTAATTATTTTAGGGATAATTCAATTAGGAAGTATTGTAGTCTTAGAAAGAAGATAATTAAGAATTATTATCCATGGCTAATTAACATAAACTCGCTCATATTTGTAAAATCGTGAAATACATTGGATCGTTACTTGAGTGTAATTCCCAATGCAACCATGCTTGTAGCCATTGATCATTTTACTTGCTTTCTAGGTTAGTTTAAATTTTCGCATTTAGTTATAAACACTCTTTCAAACTAAAATTCTTAGTGTTTGGCTTCGCGCAACTAGCGATAATTTTCTTACATGCCTAGTCGCCTACACATTATTCTCTGTGGGATTCGACCCCGACTCATAGTTGGGTAAATTATATTGCTGCGACCGTGTCTATTACTTTTTATTAGTGGATTTGGACATCACCAAAATTGGCGCCGTTGCCGTAAAGCAATTTGGCATAATTTAGGTTGTTTGAGAAGTAAGCGAAAGTTCACGAAATAACAGCGATACATATAACGAAAACGGGGAACCAAGTCCCATAATACATCAACTCCCATAGACCAAGGGTCAAGAGTCATGAGCCTCTACTGAACATGAGCGTATAAAGGTCTACAAGATACCAAGTGCGGAAAGAAAAGTCAATACAAAATCAAGAGACAATAAGAAGGAATATCGGGTCCTGCGGACTCTGCAGCTACCTCGAATATCCACAAATGTCGCCTCGCACAGCTACTGGATCACTGAGAGGTACCTGGATCTGCACACAAGGTGCAGGGAGTAAAATGAGTACTACCAGACTCAGTGGTAATAAACAAGGGTAAGACAGCGCAGATAAGAAATCCGCAATAGAGCACTATGTAAATCTGTAATCAAATACCCTGTCACAGAATCGATATCAACCGTACCTGTACCAATAAGTACCAGCAAAACAGTATAACAGCTAGCGGATGTAGCTAAATGCAATGCAATGCATGATATGACCGCTACGGCGCGTAGCCCGATCCAATTTGGGTACCCGTGCTCACTGTGGAGGTTCAGACTCCGGAGGGGCTCCTACAGCCCAAGCACAATATCACTGCGGCGTGCAGTCCGATCCAACATATATACTGCTGCGGCGCGCAGCCCGATCCACTACCAGTCAGCTAATATGCAAATACAGCCTCGCAGGCTCAAAAGTAGTTTTGAAAACCTTTTTATCATTTTTCAGTTGAAAACAGTAATATCAAGTTCCAGAGATTGGAAATAGCATGATAACAGAAATAGCTACGGACTGGTAGTAACTAACATGTCAATATGATAAGACAATGATAACGATCCTCGCGGGATCCAATAACCGGCTCACGGCCCACAAGTATACTCAACCGCCCAAGAAGGGGGTTCCTCGGCTCAAGAGTGGCCAATATTTCAATATATAGTATGCAACCATCCGAGAAGGAGGTTCGACGGCTCAAGATTAGCCAATGTCATAACACAGTATCAACAAGTCGGACTAAGCCATAGTCCCCAATCACAATCGACCCCGCACTCACAAGAGAGTACGTGTCTCGCCGCTATACAGCGTCACAAAGTGGTGTACCGGGGTTTCGAACCCGCCGGTCATCACCCACATCTATTACTCACCTCAATACGGCGCGACGACTACTCCGCAATGCCCTTGCCACGAGAATCAAGCTCCGCACGCGTAGAATCTGATCAAATACAGTAGAAATACAACAAATTAGGCCAATGGGACGACACCCAATCAATACAACTCAATTTACATCAAAATTCCCAAAGTTGTCAAAACCCGACTTTCGGTACGCTTCTCGAAAAATTACAAAAGTCACATATTCGGAACCCTCATCTCAATACGAGTCTAAGCATATCAATTTTACCAAATTCGACTCCATTTGCCCATTCAAAACCTTGATTTTCTAAAGTTCAAGCCTAGGGCTAAATCCTCCATAAATCACCCCAAATTCCTCCATTTTCATGATATAATTGCATAATATTATCAATACTAATCATAGTTTAAGTCCATAGTTGATTACCTGATGATTTCCCTTGAGTTTCTCTTCAAAATCGCCCAAATCGCCTCTAAAGCCGAGACCCAAATGTGTGAAATGTTTCTGAAATTTTCTAACTTCCGATACACTTAACTCACTGCGATTTTTCGCTTCTGCAGACCATTTTCCGCCCCTGCGGAACCGCTTCTGCGACCAACTGGTCGCTTCTGCGAACCCAGGCCCATTTAGCCAATTCCGCTCCTGCGATCCACGGACCGCCCCTGTGCATCCGCTTCTGCGGAAAATTCATCCGCTTCTGCGGAAATGATCCGCTTCTGCGACCAAGAGTCCGCTCCAGCGGACTCGCCTATGCGATCCAACATCCGCTTCTGCGGATTTCCCCATCACGCCTCAAGACTGCTTCTGCGATCGACCTCTCGCACCAGCAAAGCCGCCCCTGCGGACCAGGCTCCGCTTCAGCGGTCGACTCCGCTTCTGCGCCTCATGGTCCGCTCCTGCGGAGTCGCTCCTACGCTCCCATTTCCGCAGGAGCGAAAACAACAGTACCACAGTCAAAACCTGCAATTTTCCACATTTTCTCTCGTTTAGCCATCCGAAAACACCCCGAGGCCCCCGGACCCCAACGAAAACCACCAACATACCCCAAAACACGGATACAAACTTGTTCCAATCATAAAAACTCCATCCTAAACATTAAAATCACCAATTACACACACGAATTCAAGCCTAAATTCCTTCAAAACTTCCGAATTGCAAAATCAATCAAAAACCCGACTAAACAACGTCCGAATGACCTGAAATTTTTGCAGGCAGATCCAAAATCACCTAATGGAGCTACTGCAACTGTCGGAATTCCATTCTGACTCCCAGATCAAAATCTCACCTACCGTTCGGATTTCGCCAAAATTCAACCTTAGCCAATTCAAGCCTATTTCTACACCGGACCTCCAAATTAAATTCCGATCGCTCCCCTAAGTCACAAATCACCTCCCGAAACTAACCGAATCATCAGAATCCGATTCCGAGCCCTCTAGCTAAATAGTCAACTCCGGTTGACTTTCCTTATTCAAGTTTCCTTCACAAAGGTTATATGCCTCATTTTCAATCCAAATCACTCCTAACTCACCCGATAGACTTTAACACTGATATAAAAGCATAAAACATACAATTTCAACATAACGGGGTGGTAATTCCCGTGACGACGGGCCGGGTCGTTACATTCTCCCCAACTTAAACAATCGCTCGTCCTCGAGCGTACTCAGAGTTGTACTAGAAGCAACCCAATAGCTGAATGACCTTACCAAGCATATATTCGGGCGATTATACGTCACCCTATCTCACATAAGTCCGAAAACACCATATAGTCAAAATTTCACAGTCCATCTGGACCATAAATCACATTGCACTTTCTGAAATCATATGTCAAATGCAAATCCCATGCCTATACTCAGGATACACTCGAATCCACTGCAATAACCCACATTCACTACTCCGGGTGAGATCATATGATGTATCGACAACCCCATCACTCGAGACGATAGTCTCTAATCACAACAACAGGCCACAATAACCAAATACTAGCTGAAAACCTCTTTCATTAGATAGAGTCTTATCCCAACACCTCCATATCCTGCCCACGGCAGCTGAAACACGCGATATACCGAACCCATCTCTCGGGTTAACCATTCGTGAATCTATTTCCCTTTTTAAAACTCATACCACGATAGGTTTCGGAGCCAAACCTCGATTTTTACCTTTCTAACAAGCCAAGATTCAATATGCTCGTATTCATTAATGACTCCAACGGTCATTTCGATTATAACACACCGCACTGGTGATAAACACCTCAACACCGGCCTAAGCCACAACGAGCACAACATAGGCTCCAATAGAAACGTATGCACACACTCGAATCATGACAACTCAATTCATGACAAATGTCTCCAGCAAATAGAGCTGCAATTTAATCCCTCTGTGCCATCATAATATAGAACTGAGATCGCGTCTCGCATTATAGAAATAAATTACCTGAATCCTCCTCGAGAGGTTATAACATCACGTGGCCTTTCCACGATTCGTTATTCTACCCCAACATTATTACTCATGAAGCACCTCAAGCCACTAAGCTCAAAACGGTTAGCCACGCACAGATCTAGGTCTTGAACCCACGCAATCAACCTCACCCACGGTGAAACAATTAACGTATGCTATCAAATCCTGAAAGGACACAACCGATGTGCCATTCGCCAAACGATACTCAATACGGACTTTTCCTCAGAAGCTAGGAAGTATTGTATACCAGGTAATATATAACTAACTCTATTTTCACATTACACTGTTGCGGCGTGCAACCCGCTCCAATGACATACCCGTGGCGGCGTGCCACCCGATCCAGATACCATACCCGTGGCGGCGTGCCACCCGATCCAAATAACAGTACCTGTGGCGGCGCGCCACCCGATCCATATAGAACCCTCGCCAAAGAAATGCGCGTCGAGTCAAGTTGCTCATTATGGTAAACATATATAGCCTCAAGTTCGGCCACAAGAAACGCATCCGACAAAGTTACTCAATACCAGAACCAAATCAATGATAGAAACCTCTGCACTGATATCCGCCACGAAGGCCCAACCGACAAAGCAATACCCACCAGCCGTCTGCTGGTCCTGAGGTACAACTACCCCGCTGGAGCATACTCCGATGCACTTTGCTACGCAATTTGTGCCATACCATCATAGTCCATATCACATCAGTCTAGACAACCTGGCCCAATGATGACCAGTCAGCAATCAAGTATCATAATCCAAATTCGTCATATCAAGTTGAGAGAGAAAGCCACTAGAGCCTCCGATTTTTTTTTAATCACAAAACGGTGTCGATACACATGATATACAACCACCGCATAGGCGGACTAACGAGAGCTTCAAGTCTCCAACACATATATAACACATGAATCACAATGCCTGATCCCGTACTCCACTGTACATATACATAACGCACATCAAGCATCCATTCATACCACGAAAGACATTCAGAAATTTCACTATGCCATCAACGACTCAGTTATTATAGTCGATCCAACAAGAGAATACCACCATACCACTGGATATTATCAGTTTACATTATCTTGTCCTTTTGGACCATATACCCTACCAAATTACTAGAATAGCAGTACCATTTTCTTTAATCACCGGAAAGATCGATTCTTTAAATCACCTGCAGCTGCCCGCGCTGCTAAATAATTTTAATGACTCCCCATATATTATAAACTGATCACAAAACCTTGAATATGCCATTATCAACTTTCCATAACACATCGCATATACCATACCACACTAAGATAACATGGAAATTCATATTCCTATCCTACGCCGCAAACATCGGCGCACTCAACTAGTCAAGGGCTTTCATGATCCCATATAGAGAAAACTCATCACACATTCCAAGCCTTACATACCAACAGGAAATACACTCATTTTTAAACCACGTTAAAACACATCATAAACTCTTTCTCCCAATTACATTGCATAAGTTAAACTGCCAGGACTGAGTCCTTATACCCATATCGAGTTACACAATTGTCAACACTCAAAGGCTTTGTTGCACAATATCTGCAAGACTCATTACTTCAATCACATACCAATAATTAATCGTATTCCTTATCATACCGCTTCGGTTTATTAACAAGTTGCTCCATTTACTCAATTTCTTTTCTGAACCATCTTTAACTTAGTATTAGCCTTTACTGTAGCACTACCATAACTCAACTCATGTTACCACACGAGACTCGTACATAAGACCACACGGTCTAAAACCCATAGGCCACTCTCAATGTTTCCCAAGAGTACCACATTCTACAATACTTGTTTTGAAGAACTTCATGCGATTTTTGAATTAGTATTATTACCTTCCAATACGGATACATAGAATCCCATCATTCACATAACATAGAACAAGTCTTGATCCCTTCTAACGAAAACACCATCTTTAGCCACATACAAAATCTTAAGGCATCCGTTACAAGCAAAATCTGGAACACCACAGGACTATTCTCGGGCGTCATTTACCCTTATTCAGTTGTAATTCAACCTGTCTTATTGAACATAACCACTCGTTCCTTGCTAGAACTTTGACACCGCAAAACATGATTACATACAGATACAATTAGCTATCTTTCTTTTATATACACCGAACACTCCTTACCAACATATGTTCACAACATCCTAGTATTTCTTCATATCTACGAAGCACCATAACCTTTATCAAAATTTCCCAACATACCTAGAGACAGAGCCAACACAGCACACGACAGTGCAATCAGTTAATCAATAACAACCTCCCCAACTTAGCTCGGAGTCATACATCAAAGCACTTTTAGCCACTCATAGCCTTCTTACTCAAACGATGCAACAAAGTTCTAGTTAGATTAAACTCAAGTCATTTACAAGCTTCGGCGGAGGTTCGAATCATCAGAAATATTAATTCTTTTGCAATTCTTGCATTCATTCACACACAACAGTCACGTCCACTCTTTAGGTGACAAAAAAATCTTTTCTAAGTCCCAAATTTTCCAAAAATTTCGGCGGAGTTTCCTTTGTAAATTGGCCTATCCACCTGCCAGAGAATCACCAAACCATTCTAACAATACATCCATAACTCAACAAGATATCACAATGTATTTCAACAATATTAAATCTCAATAATATACGAATCATATTATCACAATTTATACTTGAACCTGCGCTGTACCCGCTCGAATCATAACACATATCAAATACCTTTCAATTACACATGAGGATCAACCCTCCTACTTCTTCTCAATTTAGCATTTCATCACAATGCCTTCCACCAGGATACACATAGCAAAATCACTTTAGTCTTCCTGAGTTTAAACTCGTTCCACTACACATAAGGCACTTTACCTTCCAATTACGAGATATGATAATTATTCACCACGCCCATAGCTCGGAGCTACACAACAGATTAGACACGAGTCGAACAATTTAACAGCTCATCCATTAGTAAGCCTCCCTAACACTCTATAGATCGGCACAAGGCCCCAAACATGGCTACTAGCCCAAATACATAGATATAAGCCAGTCTCAGTCATTATACACAGTAATCTATCAATCTGGAAGGATCAAGTCCAAATCCCCAGTCACAATACCACCACACTCGTCACATGACGCGTGTTCCATCTCAGCACAACACTGTATAGTGCAAATACGGGGTTTCAAACCCTCAATACATTATCTATTGCCACCACTCACAAAATCAACACCTCGATGCTCAAGTCATAAACAAGGTCCAGCCTCAAGTCATCCCGACTGGCCCAACATGAACTCACAGAGATTATATCTCGCCCCTCGATCGGGGGATTGCAAGCCATAAGTCAATTATATTACTGAGCGCTCGATGCGTACACAGACGTGTGGAAGGAATTTCAAAAATTATATCTCAAGCCGAATCAAGTGCGCACGATAAGAATTCCAAGAAATGTGAAGTGTTTCCTAAAGGTTCGCAGCCTCCCGAGGATAAGTACAAGCGTCCCCGTACCGATCCACAAGACTCTACCAACCGGCTCAAGACTCATGAGGCCTAGTAAACCTAGGCTCTGATACCAACTTGTCACGACCCCAAATCCGGTCGTGATGGCGCCCAGCACATTGCTAAGCCAGCCCGACCAATCAATATCAACCACGGAGCTAGAAGCTCTCTTTAGCCCATTTAAGCATATTAATTCACGAAATAACAGCGATACATATAACGAAAACGGGGAACCAAGTCCCATAATACATCAACTCCCATAGACCAAGGGTCAAGAGTCATGAGCCTCTACTGAACATGAGCGTATAAAGGTCTACAAGATACCAAGTGCGGAAAGAAAAGTCAATACAAAATCAAGAGACAATAAGAAGGAATATCGGGTCCTGCGGACTCTGCAGCTACCTCGAATATCCACAAATGTCGCCTCGCACAGCCACTGGATCACTGCTGAGAGGTACCTGGATCTGCACACAAGGTGCAGGGAGTAAAATGAGTACTGCCAGACTCAGTGGTAATAAACAAGGGTAAGACAACGCATATAAGAAATCCGCAATAGAGCACTATGTAAAGCTGTAATCAAATACCCTGTCACAGAGTCAATATCAACTGTACCTGTACCAACAAGTACCAGCAAAACAGTATAACAGCTAGCGTATGTAGCTAAATGCAATGCAATGCATGATATGACCGCTACGATGCGTAGCCCGATCCAATTTGGGTACCCGTGCTCACTGTGGGGGTTCAGACTCCGGAGGGGCTCCTACAGCCCAAGCACAATATCACTGCGGCGTGCAGTCCGATCCAACATATATACTGCTGCGGCGCGCAGCCCGATCCACTACCAGTCAACTAATATGCAAATACAGCCTCGCAGGCTCAAAAGTAGTTTTGAAAACCTTTTTATCATTTTTCAGTTGGAAAACAGTAATACCAAGTTCCAGAGATTGGAAATAGCATGATAACAGAAATAGCTACGGACTGGTAGCAACTAACATGTCAATATGATAAGACAATGATAACGATCCTCGCGGGATCCAATAACCGGCTCACGGCCCACAAGTATACTCAACCGCCCAAGAAGGGGGTTCCTCGGCTCAAGAGTGGCCAATATTTCAATATATAGTATGCAACCATCCGAGAAGGAGGTTCAACGGCTCAAGATTAGCCAATGTCATAACACAGTATCAACAAGTCGGACTAAGCCATTGTCTCCAGTTCATGATCGACCCCGCACTCTCAAGAGTGTGTGTGTCTCGCCGCTATACAGCGTCACAAAGTGGTATACCGGGGTTTCGAACCCGCCGGTCATCACCCACATCTATTACTCACCTCAATACGGCGCGACGACTACTCCGCAATGCCCTTGCCACGAGAATCAAGCTCCGCACGCGTAGAATCTGATCAAATACAGTAGAAATACAACAAATTAGGCCAATGGGACGACACCCAATCAATACAACTCAATTTACATCAAAATTCCCAAAGTTGTCAAAACCCGACTTTCGGTACGCTTCTCGAAAAATTACAAAAGTCACATATTCGGAACCCTCATCTCAATACGAGTCTAAGCATATCAATTTTACCAAATTCGGACTCCATTTGCCCATTCAAAACCTTGATTTTCTAAAGTTCAAGCCTAGGGCTAAATCCCCCATAAATCACCCCAAATTCCTCCATTTTCATGATATAATTGCATAATATTATCAATACTAATCATAGTTTAAGTCCATAGTTGATTACCTGATGATTTCCCTTGAGTTTCTCTTCAAAATCGCCCAAATCGCCTCTAAAGCCGAGACCCAAATGTGTGAAATGTTTCTGAAATTTTCTAACTTCTCATACACTTAACTCACTGCGATTTTCGCTTCTGCGGACCATTTTCCGCCCCTGCGGAACCGCTTCTGCGACCAATTGGTCGCTTCTGCGAACCCATGCCTATTTGGCCATTTCCGCTCCTGCGATACACGGACCGCTCCTGCGGGTCCGCTTCTGTGGAAATTCTTCCGCCCCTGCGGTCCTTTCCGCCTCTGCGATCAAGAGTCCGCTCCTGCGGACTCGCCTATGCGGTCAAGAATCCGCTTCTGCGGACTTTCCCCTTACTCATCAAGTCCGCTTCTGCGGTCACCCACTCGCACCGGCGACGCCGCTTCAGCGGAAAAGATTCCGCTTCTGCAATGCCAAGCGCTCCTGCGCCCCCTCGTCCGCTCCTGCGGACTCGCTCCTGCGCCCCCATTTCCGCAGGAGCGAAAACAACAGAACTAGAGTCAAAACCTGCAATTTTCCACATTTTCTCTCGTTTAGCCATCCGAAAACACCCCGAGGCCCCCCGGACCCCAACGAAAACCACCAACATACCCCAAAACACGATACGAACTTGTTCCAATCATAAAAACTCCATCCTAAACATTAAAATCACCAATTACACACGGATTCAAGCCTAAATTCCTTCAAAACTTCCGAATTGCAAAATCAATCAAAAACCCGACTAAACAACGTCCGAATGACCTGAAATTTTTGCAGGCACATCCAAAATCACCTAACGGAGCTACTGCAACTGTCGAATTCCATTCCGACTCCCGGATCAAAATCTCACCTACCGTTCGGATTTCGCCAAAATTCAACCTTAGCCAATTCAAGCCTATTTCTACACCGGGCCTCCAAATTCAATTCCGATCGCTCCCCTAAGTCACAAATCACCTCCCGGAACTAACCGAATCATCAGAATCCGATTCCGAGCCCTCTAGCTAAATAGTCAACTCCGGGTTGACTTTCCTTATTCAAGTTTCCTTCAAAAAGGCTATATGCCTCATTTTCAATCCAAATCACTCCTAACTCACCCGATAGACTTTAACACTGATATAAAAGCATAAAACATACAATTTCAACATAACGGGGTGGTAATTATATTGATGCGACCGTGTCTATTGCTTTTTAATAGTGGATTTGGACATCACCACCCCGAGGGCTCGGGAGTAAATTGGAGGTGGTTTGGGGTATTTTTGCACTTAGGAAAATTGTAGAAAAATTTGTACTAGGTGCCCAGTGATTTCCACCTTCGCATTCACGTTAAGCCCCTTGTGTTCGCGAAGCTTCAGCGTCATCCTTCAACGCGTTCTCATCTGCCTTATTCCGTTCGCATAGAGTATTTGACTCAGAAGACTTGGCCCTTATTTTACTCATCGCGTTCGCATTTGAACTCTCGCATTCGCGTAGTTCAGCTTTACTCTTCACCGCGTTCGTGACCCCTTTATTGTGTTCGCGTATAACAGTCCCAGGGCCCCCAATATTTTTCTTCTACGCGTTCGCGTCCCGTTTCACGCATTCGTGATGCATTACCCAGATTACCCTTCGTGAACGCGACCCTCTTTTCCTGAACACGAAGGGCAATTTTTCCCCAGTTATATTTAATTTCCAGAACAGTAGCTACAGACCTTTTCACAAAAATACACGAACTCCTTTCTTCTCCAAGCACTTAGGCATCCATTGAAGCTCCTTTTCACCAAGACTTATTGGGTTAGTAAATCTTAACTCGTTTTCTTCATTTTCTATCATCATTCATCAAATTCCTAGATCTAAATCATGAATTCGACGTAGAAATTAAGTATTTTGGTAGAGTTAGGGTTTTAGGAATTTTGGTTGATTCAACCTCAATTTAGAGTCGAATCTTAAGACAAATTGCATATTTGAACTCGTGGGGTTATGGGTGACTAGATTTTGGTCCGAGCCTCATATTTGGACCATGTGGACCGGTGTTTGAATTTTGGTATTTTTGAAAGAATGCTAGAAAATTCATATCTAGGCTATGTGATGTTGCCGTTGAGTCTTTATTGATATTATTGAATTAATTATGCCTAGATATCATTGTTTCGGAATCAGATTGTAGAGAAAAGGTGGTACTAGAGGATTGATTGCTATTCTTTGGACCGAGGTAAGTGTTTGATCTAACTTTGGCTTGAGGGAATAAGATTATACTATTAATTGCTAATTGCTAAATGTTGAGTACGGTGTATAGGCATGGTGACGAGTATCTATACACCGGTGTTTGTCATGATTAGGAGTCCTTATTGTGCTTATTCTAGTTTCATTGTGACTCCTCCTTGTTAAATTGGTGAACTATATATAATGTGAAGAGTATGAGAAGGAATTTATGATTTGTAAACTCTTTGGGGTGTTGGCTCGAATGATAAAGTAACTACAAAGTAAGAAATGAAAGAAAGAGAAACAGATGTGATTATTCCCTTGTTGGGATGTTTACGTATATTGATTATCTCCATCGGTGGGATGTGAAAGTTATTGGTATTGTTCCCTATGCCGGGATTTGACTGTTTACTTGTGTTTTCCTTTACCATGATATCTATTACTTTTGTCTATCCCCTCGCCCCCATTGTTTGTGATTGATGTTTGGGTGAGGTTGAGTGATAAAGCACGATGGGTGATGCCGTGCATGATTGTATTGATTATTAATGCACAAAAAAACATTCTGTGACATGTTCAATTATTTATGCACGAAGGAACATTCCGTGCCATGTTTTGATTATTAATGCACGAAGGAACATTCTGTGCCATGCTTTGGTTATTTATGCACGGAGGAACATTCTGTGCCATGTTTTGATTATAAATGCAGGAAGGGACATTTCGTGCCATGTTTTGATTATTAATGCACGAATGGACATTCCGTGCCATTTTGATTTATTACTCTCGTTGACTTTGTAGTTGTACCATTTCATTCCTTACTTATTTACCTTGTATTCTAAACTGCTACAGCCCCTACAGCATGCTCCCCTCCCTATTGACTTGTTAAATTTCTATATTCTGTCCTCTTGCATATATATACATGTTCCTCTCCCAGTCTTAATTATTACTTTCTGCTGTTATTTTGTAGTACTTGTATACATATATCTGCACAGGTTGATCGGTAGTCCTATCTAGCCTCGGCACTACTTTGCCGGGGTTAGGCCAGGCACTTACCAGCATATGGGGTCGGTTGTGCCGATGCTACAATCCGTGCATCGTTTTGCACATATCCCAGTACCGAAGCAGGAGCTTTTGAACAGCAATAGGAGTATTTGGAGCTGAGTTTCCATTCGAGGGACATTCGAGGTAGCCTTGCTGACGTCTGCAGGCCTGGAGTCCCTTCTATTTTATTCAGTTTGTTATTGTTGTACTGTAGCAGGCAATTTGTGTTTCATTGAAACCTTGTATTTAGTATTCTTTAGGTGTTCGTGAGTATTGTGACACCAGTCTTAGGTAGAGGATTGCTAAACTTCCGCATTTCTTTTAGTACATTTTATTTGAGAATTCCGTTTTAATGTTAAATGCTTTATTATTTCTAATATTGTCAATGTTCGCTAAAGAGGTAATTGATAATTGGCTTTCGTAGCTCCTATTAGTAGGCGCCACCACGACTCTCGGATGTGGGAACTCTTGGTCCTTACAAGTTGGTATAAGAGCATTAGGTCACATAGGATTTGGGGTCGTGACAGTAGAGTTTGAGGGATCAGTACGGAGACGTATGGATTTATACCACAAAGGCTACAGAGTTAAGAAAGTTTCAGATTATTTCTTACTTGTCGTGCGGTTATATTTTTCAAGTGTCGATTGAATTTCTAGTTTGTTCCTCCACAGATGGGCAGAACACGTGTTTCATGTCCTACCGCGCAGCAGTCCGAGCCCCCAGCAGTAGCTCTAGTGGCGAAGCCTCAGGTTGATTTGGAGGAGGAGGTTCCAGCCCTAGTAGTCCCGGTGGGCCCAGCTCTGCTCCCTGAGGGGTTCATTGCCATCCCAGTTCTTCAGGACGCTCTAGTCCGATTAATAGGCTTCATCGAGAGTGACATTCAAGCGGGTTTGCTTCCAGGAGTTCAGCTAGCGGTGGTGAGTTAGCCAGGTACAGTGGCTCAGGCCGGGAGCGAGATCATTTTTTAGGAGGCAGTCAATATGGGCCGTAGAGTTGAGATGGCTCTGCCACAGGGAGATAGTCATGGGTCGAATAAGAGGCCGCGTCATGCAGGCACATCCAGTGGTACCTCATAAGGAGGTAGAGGTTCTTATGGTAGAGGCCATCCTCCCAAGCCTTTTCACTCGACTCTCAAGGTCATTCCAGCCTATTTATAGATAGTATTGGTGAATTTTTTGGGGGGGGGGGAGTTTGAAAAAGTTATTCCAAATTCCCTCCCCTTAATTCTTTTAGTTGTTACACTTTAATACCCATTTCAGATTCAAATTTGCCTTCCAGCATGTGCTGGAAGGTTCTATTAGGTTCTATTTGAGGTGTATTACTAGTATACCCTCACTTGCTAAGGTTATTAACTGATTTGCCTTTTTATTGGGTCTATTATACCCTTTGTTTTGTGCAATATTGCAGAAATACTAGGCCTAAATGTCTTAATTGTCCTCATAGGCTCTATTATATCCACAATTATGCTATTTTCATTTCCTTTATACCCTTATTATCAATTGTTATTTACCCGACCTTATCCAGGTCCGGGTATTCTGTTTTAACCTTATTTAACTTCTGGCCATTGTTATATAAGTCTTTAAGACTTAGCCAGATTAGAGTGTTAACTTCATTTCAATTTTAACCTCTTTTAAGAAGTATTCTTTTTATTTTTGTGTTAGAGTTAATTTGCAGGACTAGCAACAACAACAACAACAACAACTACCCAGTATGTTCCCACAAAGTAGGGTCTGGGGAGGGTAATACGTACACAGGCCTTACCCCTACCCGAAAGGGTAGAGAGGCTGTTTCCGGCCGACCCTCGGCTCAGAAAAAGAGAGAGAAAATCAACAAACAAAACACAACAAAACAATGTTAGTAAATCCGGGATAAATCAAATAAATAATTATCTAAACATAAAACCAAAAGTAGAATGACATGCAATAATACCAATCGGTTACCAGACTAGCCTACTCATTAATTAAGGATTAAGTCTTTCAATTTTAGCCAGTCCTGTATTTTGGACTTGGCTTTTGCAAAGTTAGACACTATTGTTCAATAGCCTTTTAAGGCTAGTTTAAGACATATAAATTTAGCCATTTTAGGCTTTTATTATCTATTACTAAGAGTTAAACTAATTTCAGAACTAACCACCTGGATTCAGACTCAGAATTTCACAGAGTTAGCCAGTTTTGACACTGACCACTCTATTCTTATTTCAATTTTAGCCACTTTTATGTCATTTTCATTTTTTAATCTAATTAAACTACTTTCATGTTTCAAAATTAATCAACTTATCCAATTAATTGTCTAAACAGCTATAACCAATATCACCTAAGAGCATATTAAGCTTGATTGTAGTCTAATAACATGAATCTATTACAAATATAACCTTTTCATATCGAATTGCACATATAGCCACAAAATCAGAATCGTTTATCATTTAACCAAAACTCAGAGGGAAATTTGAATATGGTTAAATTTTAATCAAATAACTTCACAATTCAGATTGTATGCACAGCATATCAGATTTGACATAAGAGGCATACTCAGAACATTTTCATGTTAAAACTAACAAAAACCCTAAAGTGCTCGAGCACACATAGTCAAGTGTAATAGACAGTTAATCAGGGATTCATGCTTAATAGGAGAAAACAAATTAAAAGAAACAAGAAACAAAGTCAAAATAGCAGATAATCTAAGCATGCAGCTAATCTAATCAAAGAAGATTGAAGAAAAATAGAACTACACATAGAATCATGCTCGAAACAGAATTTAAAAGGGAACGGGGACTTAGCTTAGCAGGATATGTCTCGTGAGCTTCCCCTTATTTACTTTTGTTCTTTTCTTTTTCTTTTCTTTCTTTCTTCCAGTTTCTCTTTTTTTCTATTTTCTTTCAAATTTAAGACTTCAAGTTTTGAAGTCTTTTATTGATTTTAATAGAAGAAACAGGTTCAAAGATGTAAAAGAGAGGGTCTTTGGTATAGGGTTTGGTTTGAGTCGGCCGGAGTTAAGGTTCCGGCGACTCATTTTTGAATATTCGAACGGTTTAAGAAAGATTCGAAGGAAATGGTTTACATGGGGTTATAGATCAAGAAAAGGGGATTTTGGGGTGTTAATTTGGCGACTGGTATCTAAAGTGGTGGTCACCGGAGTAGAATGCCGGAGACCGAATTTTCAAGATTTTTGGGCTTTTGGGGTGTTATTGGTTTTTCATGGTGTTTTTGGGTAGGGGAGTGAGATGAGACAGGTTTTGAGGTAAGGGAGTGGCCGGATACTGCCATGAACGGCGGGCAGTCTCCATAGCCGGTAGAGATGAAGGAGAGGAAGAAGAAACTTAGATGGCGGCTAGGGTTGAAGTGTGGAAGATAATGGCCGGTCTCTGAGAGACCGGACCTTTTATATGTGTAACACCTGAGCGATTCATGGCCATTGGATCATCGTTGATCAACGGCCAGGATTAAACTCCTTCAAAGGACATCATTTAGTTTAAGTAGGGACTTGATCTCTCCTTCGTTGGATTAACAAATGAACGGCCCAGATTAAACATCAAAACTTATTAAATTAATTAGATTTCCGGATTAATCCTTAGCCGTTGGACTAAATAAATGGACGGCTCAGATCTTTATTACTTAATCAATTTGGATCGGTCTCTTTATTTGACTGGGCCAATGCATCTGGGCCTAGTCAAATGGCCCAAATGAGTATTTTTTGTATTTTTCATGTATTTTTATTATTTTTATGTATTTTATTGTTGTATTTTATCCTCTCTCTTTTTTTATATTCTTTTTCAATTACTCAAATTCTTTTAATTTCTTATTTTCTCCAATTTTTCTGATATTTTTTGCCATTTTGTTTTTTTGCTATTTTTCTTATTTTCCGGTAAATATATGTATTTTTGTTAATTTTCTTTTAAAATTCTTTTATTTGTGATATTTATACTCAACCTATTTTTTTAATTTCTAATTTTTATATTTAGTTGTTCACTCACACAAATGCACTTTATTTCATACAAACATGTAATTGCACACAAAAATATTATGTATTTAATTTTGGAATTTTATTGCTTAGGGCAAAAATCACGTGCTCACAGCAATGTCGACCGTTTATATAATAGTCGTTTATATTAAGGGCATACGTATCGGCCTATAGCAACCATATAAGTCCTTACACTAATATGGTTGTAATCGTAGGACGTATGATAATTACATCGTTGTGATTCACAATAGTTGATCGTTTATATATTTTCATTATTAAGGTCATACGTATCGACCTATATCAACCATATAATTCCATTAAATAATATGGTTGTAGTCATATAGCCTAAGCTAATTATATCATTGGTTAATCTTAATTATAATAAAAGGGAAATCACGATACTTTTAGGACTAATGTATTCTACCTTCTTTTTTAGGAGGAAAAACAAGAAGACATTTTTTGACTAAAATATTAAATACAAATTTCGGAGGGAAACAAAGGAAAAAGTAAAAATGTAACTGGAGGGAAATTGAATGTTTTTACTCTTTATATATCTCTTAAACACAAGAGCAACATCTCCAACTCTCTAAACAAAATAGATACCATAAAAATGAATGCTAACGTATGGATTGAAAAAAAATTCTATCGATGATTTCGGATGAAGGTGCCCAAATCAAACATTAAGCGTAATTTTCTGGTAATTTTATTTTTCTTAAATTTTCATGATTTGATAATTGTTGATTATCCCAACTAGCCATGAACCCTGAACTCTATCTATACATTATGTTCTTCCAGTTTATTCCAAAGAGATTATGTGGTTATCTTCCTCCTATTTCGGTTAAAACATTGCTTCAATGTAATGGGAAGGAGTGGACCGTGGCTCTCAAAAGTGGTATTCGTAGAAGACTCGTCAATGGGTGGAAACAATTTGTTGTCGACAATAATCTGAAGAAAGGGAATGTCCTTCTCTTTGAACTAGTTGAGGCTACATCAGGGGTTGTGATATTCTCTGTTGAAGAGCTGAGATTAACTAATGCTTAGCTTGTTTGTGTTTTTTTCCATTTATTATTGTTACAATTTTTTTTTATTTCAAGAAGATTAATATTTTATAAATAGCCAATTAAAATTGAGAAGTCATTAAACAGTGCAGAAGTCCCCCAATTGTTTTCTATCATTTTACAAACAAGAACAAGACTATGAAGATTATTTTATTTTTTAATCAAAAAATTTAAAAATCGACATTAATTTTCTCATTAATCAATACCTAAACCTAAACGAACCTAAAACAAAAGAGAACGTAAACCTAAACCTATACACCTTTCAAAAAATATATTTTTATTAAACTAAAATACTAATGTGGGCCATAGTATACAGTTTTTACATGGATTAATCAAGTCTTCTAAGGTAAGACTATATGAGATAAAACCTAAGAAGTGCACTTCCACTATATGGCTGAATTTTAAAAAATAAAATAAAATGAAAATAATCTGATAAATGTAAAACGAAATCGATCTATATAGTCATGGAGGAGTGTAATGGTGCATAAAGGAGTGAAATATACTACTGAAAAGTGTAATGGTTGTATGAAGGAGTGTAAAGGGCTACTGGGAAGTGCAATGGATGCATGGAGGAGTGGAAGGGGCTTTTATTGGGAAGTGTAATGGTTGCCTAGTGTCTCTACAAAGAGACTTTAATTCCTACCGGGAAGTGGAAAGAGCTTATAATCCTCCCTATATATTTTTCTGAAAATATGCTAGACCTACATAAGATAATCAAATTAGAAATACTACTAATCATAACGATAGATAAGACCCCGACAAAGAAACATGTTGAACAACCGCTGCATGGCTCACATGTGAGTCATAACATCTTGTACCAAGATCTGAAGCGTGAAGTTACAGAGTTGATTGAGAGGGTGGTTCGTGATATTAGCATTAATTACCTCAAGAGTATCATGTTGGAAGAGCATCCTCTTACTTCGCTCTATACAATGCTTGACGTTATGCCCACACCATCCGTTCATAATGGTGATAAGAGCAATTCTATCATTGTTATCACTAGTGATACTGAGTCCGCCTCCAAGACCTCAAAGTCACTTTCAGTGAACCAACATGTTGAGTAGTACATGCATTATGAATAAAGTGAATTTGGGGGGATTTTCCCCCTATAAAAGAAGGCCTAATGTTTAGGATTTAAACACACCTCTCATTTGCCTTCTTATCTTCTTAAGGCATTTGTATCTTCTCTCTTTAGTATTATTTCACTTGTATTTGGAGTGGAATAAAATATTGGTTGTGTCCGAGGAGTAGGCAAAATTAGCCGAACCTCGTAAATTCTGGTGTTCCTTTATATTGTTGCTTTATTGTCTTATTTATTATTTGGTGGCTGCCATAATTTTTGGTATAGTAGTTGTGACTCATTCACACTATATACATTTGGCTTCCGCAACAATTGGTATCAGAGCCAAGGTATTATCTCGGTATGCTCTGTGGTTGCAGCGTAGTCTGATCTTCCACATCAGAAAAGATTTATCTTGGTAACTGAGTCAAGGTTCTGTCTCGGTATGCTCTGTGGTTGCAGCTTAGTCCGATCTTCCACATCAGAAAGGAAATAATCTTGATTTGTGTCGTCAGCTATTAAATAATATTTATGTCAAAGATGGGAGACAATAAACAAGAAGAATCTACATCAAGTGTCAGCAATACGTCATCATTGGCATCTTCGCTTATGACAAGAATTGTGTCAAATGCGAAATTTGCGGTAGAAATTTTTGACGGGTCCGGACATTTTGGGATGTGGCAAGGCGAGGTTCTAGATGTCCTTTTTCAACAAGGGCTAGATCTTGCTATTGAAGAAAAGAGACCAGATGGTATTGGAGAAGAAGATTGGAGAATTATCAACCGTGTTGCTTGCGGTACCATTCGATCCTACCTTGCTAGAGAGCAGAAATATCCATACACAAAGGAAACTTCTGCAAGTAAATTATGGAAAGCACTGGAGGATAAATTTTTGAAGAAAAACAGTCAAAATAAATTGTACATGAAGAAGAGACTGTTTCACTTCACCTATGTTCCCGGTACCACGATGAATGAACATATCACCAGTTTCAATAAGTTGGTCACGGATTTGCAAAATATGGATACAACTTATGATGATGGTGACTTGGCCTTGATGTTGTTGGCGTCACTTCCTGACGAGTACGAGCACCTTGAAACTACTCTACTCCATGGAAATGACGAAGTTTCTCTCAGAGAAGTTTGTTCGGCTTTGTACAGCTATGAACAAAGAAAGCGAGAAAAACAGAAGGGCGGAGAAGGAGAAGCACTGTTCATGAGGGGTCGTCCTCAAAATCAAACGAGGACAAGAAAAGGAAGATCTAAGTCAAGATCTAAACCCAGCAAAGATGAATGTGCCTTTTGTCGAGAAAAGGGGCACTGGAAGAAAAACTGTCCGAAGTTGAATAATAAGGCCAAACATAACAATGGAAAGGCCATTATGGATTCAAATGTAGCTGATTGTGATGATTCGGATTTCTCATTAGTTACAACTGAGCCGTCAACGTCATCAGACATATGGTTGATGGACTCGGCTTGTAGCTATCATATGTGTCCCAACAGGGATTGGTTTGTGGACTTTCAAGAAGGAGAATATGGAGTCGTCCAAACAGCGGATAACAGCCCTCTTACCTCATATGGAATTGGTTCAATACGATTAAGGAACCATGATGGAATGATCAGAACATTAACAGATGTTCGATATGTACCGGGTTTGAAGAAAAATCTCATCTCTGTGGGAGCCCTGGAATCAAAAGGGTTCAAAATTATTGCAGAAAATGGAGTGATGAGAGTATGCTCCGGTGCACTAGTGGTAATGAAGGCCAATCGGAAGAACAATAACATGTACCGTTATCTCGGTAGTACAGTTATTGGGACAACGACAGTGACGTCCAGTGACAACAAAGAGGCAGAAGCAACCAGGCTATGGCACATGCGCTTGGGACATGCTGGAGGAAAATCCTTGAAAACTCTATCAGATCAAGGATTGTTGAAAGGGTTAAAGGCTTGCAATTTGGAGTTTTGCGAGCATTGTGTCAAAGGGAAACAGACAAGGGTTAAATTTGGTACAACAATCCATAATACTAAAGGCATTTTGGATTATGTACACTCTGACGTTTGGGGTCCTTCCAAAACACCTTCATTAGGTGGGAAGCACTATTTTGTGACCTTTGTTGATGATTTTTCCCGAAGAGTATGGGTGTATGCAATGAAGAGCAAAGATGAAGTGCTGGGAATTTTTCTCAAATGGAAGACGATGGTGGAGAATCAAACGGGCAGGAGGATCAAGTGTATTCGCACAGACAATGGAGGTGAATACAAAAATGATCATTTCAATAAGGTCTGTGAAAATAATGGCATCGTCCGAAACTTCACTGTCAGACATACACCACAACAGAATGGAGTGGCAGAACGCATGAACCGGACCTTGCCGGAGAAGGTACGGTGTATGTTGTCCAATGATGGATTTGGCAAAGAATTTTGGGCTGAGGCAATTACATATGCATGCCACCTCATTAATCGCTTACCATCTGCTGCTATTGATGGCAAGACACCATTTGAAAAATGGTATGGAAAGCCTGCTGTAGATTATGACTCTTTGCACGTATTTGGCTCAACCTGCATATTATCATGTGACGGAGTCAAAATTGGATCCAAGGGCAAAGAAGGCTATTTTTATGGGGATTACTTCTGGAGTCAAAGGACATCGCTTATGGTGTCCTATGACAAAGAAAGTAATATTCAGCAGGGATGTTACCTTCGATGAATCTTCTATGGTAAACAAGGTAACAAATGAAGATACCAAACAAGATGATGGTGCTTCTAAGCAGGTGGAGTTTGAGGGAAAATTTATTTTTCCTACACAAGAAGCAGAGGAGGAAACAAATGAAGATTATCCTCTGGAAGGAGAGCCAGTAGAGGAGATTCCAACTCAGGAACCTCAACAACAACTTGAATCAATAGCAACCAGCAGGCCAAAAAGGAAAGTAACGAAACCTGTTCGTCTCATAGAGACAGTTGCTTGTGCAACCGCAATTGCAGCTGATGATGTTCCCACCACTTATAAAGACGCAGTCCAAAGTTCAGAAGAAGATAAGTGGAGGATTGCCATGAATGATGAATTACAGTCCCTTCATCAGAATCATACATGGAGATTGGCCAATCTCCCGAAGGGAAAGAAAGCAATTGGGTGCAAATGGGTATTTGCAAAGAAAGAAGGATTTCCTAACCAAGTAGATGTTCGCTACAAAGCAAGATTGGTGGCCAAAGGATATGCTCAAAAGGAGGGAATTGATTACAATGAAGTATTTTCTCCAGTTGTAAAACATTCCTCCATTCGAATTATGTTGGCTTTGGTAGCACAATTGGATTTGGAACTAGTTCAGATGGATGTAAAACTGCGTTTTTACATGGAAACTTGGAGGAGGAAATCTACATGACTCAGCCATAAGGATTCAAAGTTGCTGGAAAGGAAAATATGGTTTGCAAACTTGAAAAATCGTTGTACGGGTTGAAACAATCTTCTAGACAATGGTACAAACGATTTGACAAGTTTATGTTGCAGCAAGGGTACAAGAGAAGCAAATACGATCATCGTGTGTATTTGCGCAAGCTTAAAAATGGTTCCTTTATATATCTTCTCCTATATGTTGATGATATGTTGATAGCTTCCAAGAATTCGGAAGAAATTGATAAGTTGAAGATTCAACCGAAGAAGGAGTTCGAGATGAAGGATCTGGGTGAGGCGAAGAAAATTCTTGGCATGGAGATAATAAGAGATAGACGTTCAAAGAAACTCTGTTTATCTCAGAAAGAATATTTGAAGAGAGTACTACAACGTTTTGGCATAGATGACAAGACTAAGCCAGTTAGTACTCCACTTGCTCCCCATTTTAAGCTAAGTACTACTATGTCGCCATTGGATGAAGCTGAACGAGAGTATATGTCAAAGGTACCATACGCAAATGTCGTTGGTAGCTTGATGTATGCAATGGTCTGTACGAGACCTGACATTTCACAAGCTGTTGGAGTTATTAGCAGATATATGCATAATCCAGGAAAGGAGCATTGGCAAGCTGTGAAGTGGATTCTACGGTATATTCATAATACTGTAGATGTCGGGTTAGTTTTTGAGCAGGAAGACAATCAGTCTGTAGTTGGATATTGTGACTCGGATTTTGCGGGTGATCTGGACAAACAAAGATCAACTACTGGTTATGTGTTTACTTTTGCAAAGGCACCAGTTAGTTGGAAGTCTACTTTGCAGTCAACAGTTGCTTTGTCTACAACAGAGGCAGAGTACATGGCTATTACAGAGGCTGTGAAGGAGGCAATTTGGCTTCAAGGATTGCTAAAGGAGCTTGGTGTTGAACAAAAAGGTATCACAATTTTTTGTGATAGTCAAAGTGCTATTCAATTAGCGAAGAACCAAGTTTATCATGCAAGGACGAAGCACATTGATGTTCGGTATCACTTCGTACGAGAAATCATAGAAGAAGGTGGAGTTACGGTGAAGAAAATTCATACTACGGAGAATCCTGCTGATATGCTGACAAAGGTGGTGACTGCGATCAAGTTTCAACATTGTTTGGATTTGATCAACATTGTTGAACACTGACGATTGAAGATGAAGACACAACCAAAATTTGTTATAGAGAGAAAATTGAAGATGTCGAATTCTTGCCAAGGTGGAGATTTGTGGAATATGGCAAAACAGCAGTCCCACATCGGTGGGAGACTTAAGTTGGGGGGATTTTCCCCCTATAAAAGAAGGCCTAATGTTTAGGATTTAAACACACCTCTCATTTGCCTTCTTATCTTCTTAAGGCATTTGTATCTTCTCTCTTTAGTATTATTTCACTTGTATTTTGGAGTGGAATAAAATATTGGTTGTGTCCGAGGAGTAGGCAAAATTAGCCGAACCTCGTAAATTCCGGTGTTCCTTTTGTTGTTGATTTATTGTCTTATTTATTATTTGGTTGCTGCCATAATTTTTGGTATACTGAGTCCGCCTCCAAGACCTCAAAGTCACTTTCAGTGAACCAACATGTTGAGTAGTACATGCATTATGAATATTTATTTCATTTCTTTTCTATTATCTGTTTGTTCTTCTATGAAGTTTTCTACCCCGACCCCTATGTTGATGTTTTCATTTTTCAAGTTATGTATTGGTGATGTTATCACCCAATCTCGTATTAATGAAGGAAATTATTATTATTATTATTATTATTATTATTATTATTATTATTATTATTATTATTATTATTATTATTATTATTATTATTATTATTATATTTTGAATCTTTTTTATATTTTTTACGAACTCTTTTCATATTACATGGGTTCTTGTATTAGCAAGAATAGAGTTTGATAATACAACAAAAGGGTATAGAAAACTCTTCTAAAAATAGCTAGGCTTAATGATCGTTTGATTAAAGTTAACAAAACAGTCCTATTATCTTCAATATTCCAACTGTTCTTTAGATGCCTAATGAAATGAAAGTACTAATAATAACATTGGTAAAGATCAATTAAGTACTCTAAAATTGGTCAATTTATTTTTCAAATTAATATAGCACATTCAACTTATGACAACAACACTTGACAAATAGGTAAATGTATTGTCAATAATTATGAAGGTAGTTAGTACTTCAAGATGCAAAATATAGCATATACTGAACTCATGGAGATTGTTGATGAGTACTTGAAGATAGTTGAGTGCTTATGAACTCAATGTAGTAGGGATTAAAACAAGTTCAAAATGATAACACTTTGGCACTTACAAGGTTCCAGCAATATAGACAAATTAAAACATTCAGTTCATTTCAAAATATTTTTTTTAAATAAATTATATTCTTATTTCATTCCAACATGAAGTACAAAAGATAAAGTCTTTGGCATCTATTCTACAGAGATTGAATGCGGCAACCAGTAACACATCAAACTAAACAATCAAATTGATAATAACCAAAATAAACAATAATCAAACTGAACAATTTTTTAAAATTTTCATCCCTACAAACATTCCAGCTAATAACACAGATGACATAGCACTTTCATCAACACACGACTTGAAGATTGTTCTTCATTGTAAACATTTTCTTTTTGGAATTCAATGAATACTGCTACTGCTTCATAATAAGATTTGTAAGACTTGAGGATGCTTCCTTTGAAACCTATAATCAAGGGAGCACACTCATATCAAGAGTTGTATAATCCTTGCTTTTTACCACCAAATACCATATACACCTTCGATGCCGATATATTATCAGCTTGAGATCCATTTCTAAACTCATTAAAAGCTCATATGGCTTCATCATACATTTTGAAGGCCTTGAATATGCTACCCTTGACACCAATAACCATAGAAACACACCGATGCCAAGAGTTGTACAATTCAGGCCTCTTACCACGAAACCCTACTTAAACTTTCGAAGTATTATTCCTCTTCCCGTGGTCCATTCCTTAATCTAACCCTAAGAAAGATAGGAGATGAAGAAGGAAAAAATAAAGATAGAAAAATAGGGGTTGGAAAAGCTTCTTAGGTTTGGACAAATATATTAAGTGTTTAGGGCTAGAAAGAGACCACTCTAATTATAAATATCAGTAGTTTAATTTTTATATGTATTTTCTCTAAATTTTATCTATATTTCCTCTGATATATTATTTGCATAATTTAGTGTATTTCAACTAATTGGTATAGTATATATATATTATAGTATATTTCGTTTAGTGAGTATAATATATGTAAAGAAGTTTTATGGAAAAGATGAAGCATGCATCTTGGGAACGTAAGACAATTAAATTAGTGAGAGAGAATTGTTGCAAAAATTTAATTTAAAATGAAAATTCAGCCAAAGGTTATATATGGAAAACGAAAATACACAAATATCCATTATGCCCTCAAAAGTCGTGCGAAGTTACCATTATACCCCATTTGGGACTTTTGGGCCATTTTTTGTTTGGCCAATTATATTTTTCGAAAACAAATTGGTTGGCCAAATTAAAGTCCCAGTATTGATGACTCCATACTTTTTAGACCTAACTTTCTGGCCAAATTAAAGTCCCATTAAATGTCCCATTATTGTCCAAATAAGTTGAAGTAAAATAATCACGGGGAACTTGAAATTAAAGGCGGTTGCAACTCTTTTGAACTTAAAAGATTTAGATGAAATTTATCTAGTGTTACATGCGTGTGCTTCTTTTTACCTTTTATAACTAGTACTAGTGATGTTATGCCCGGGCTAAGCTCGGGCCCAATGACTATTTATATACAGTTAGACATCTCTATAATAGATATTCTCTATAAAAGCTAAATTTTTGTCGAATCAGTTTTTATGTTATAATATATGTTATAACCGATGTTATGTTATAGTATATGTACTCTATAACAAAAATATCAAAACAAATAAGATTGTTATATAGGGGTTTGATTGTTTGAGCAATCCTTCTAGAGTCTCCTACGCGGCATTTTCATATATACCCACTTTTGGGATCACCATTAAAGTTATACCTGCATTGCAAAAAAAATTTCAAAGCATACCCGCTCAGATCCGAAGTAGTTCAATCTATTCAATACAACTTCATAAATCAAATATGAAGTTCTTCTATTCTTCAGATGCAACTTCAGAAATTCGAATCTTAAAGAGGTTAAATCTTTTCAATGCAACTTCAGAAATCAAAATTGAAGTACTTCTATCTTTCAAATGCGACTTCAGTAACTTAAATCTCAAGTAGTTCAATCTATTAAATGCAAATTAAGATATCGAATCTTAAGTTCTGAAGCATAAAGTTGTTCTTCGATTTTCAATAATCCAGTACACGATTCAATGTCAAAATCTACTCTAAATGAGCTTAAATTTGAAATCACTTTCAAATATCATTAAAAACAAATCTCAATCACCAAATTGTCAATAACAATAATAAATTTAACAAACTCAATTTACAACTAAAAGAAACTTCAAGCACAAAGAAGAAGAAAACAATAATAAAGAAGAAGAGAAAAATTTATACATTTGAAGGTATCCAAAACTGGGAATCAGTTAAAAAAAATTCAAAAAATGAATACAAATTTAATGGGCGATGCAAAATTGGGTACCACATGAAAATTTTACCCTCTACGTTACCCGAGTTCCTGTTTTTGTATTTTAGTTATGGTAATCTTGATTTCAAGTATAATATTAAACAATATATTACTAAAATTTTCCGAAACACTAATTATCATATCTTATTGGTCTAGAAAAAGCATCTGGGTGAAAAATAAAATTACATATGTCCTTATTTCTGAAGTATCGAACTTCACTTTTTATGTATTATAAATTTTTAAGAGTAATTTAATTTAAAAATTAAAGTATAATAGTAAAATTTCTCAAGCCGAAGAAGTAATTTTAAAAAAATATTCTTATTAGTAATTTCCTTGTCTCATTATATGCCTTAAATTTGGTTAGAGAGTAAAACGACATTATTGAAAACTAAAAAGTGATTAACTGTACCTCAATTTTTTTCAAAATTAATAAAACTAATTACTATTCTTATATGTAATTCTTATTAGTAATTTCTTTGTCTCATTATATGCCTTAAATTTGGTTAGAAAGTAAAACGACATTATTGAAAACTAAATAATGATTAACTGTACCTCAAATTTTTTCAAAATTAATAAAACTAATTATTATTCTTATATGTAAGCAACTGCAATATTCTTGAACATTGTAGTAAACTACCATTTCTTAATATAGTTGGCATCTATAACGAGGTTATAATTTTATTTCATAAGTTATGGATTACTTTCTATGCAATAATTTGTGTTCTATGTAACTATAATAATGACCATTTAAAAACCTAATCACATACGAAATACAACTTCAAGAACTTTTTTCCTTTTAAACTTCAGTCAAATCAAATTATCCAAATGACCGCTAAAATAATTAGAAATAAAATAAACACTAAAGTTGCGTTATAAAGTAGCATAAGTTAAACATGCGTTAAATTTGGTCCAAAATTTTTTGGCCTTTTTAAAAATAGTAAGAATGAATTGATTTTTTTTAATGTTGTTCTTGGAGTAAAGAGTTTAGTATTATTTGTTCTACTTTTATTGAATAAATTAAAATTAATACGGTCAATTTTATTATTAATTAATGCTTAAAGATAAATTTTTTAATATGTATAAAATAATCAAAAAATTAATTAAAACAAATCGGAAGAAGTAATATTTAGGCATATTATTCTTCGGCGAAATTATTCTGTGTAAAAACTAATAGAATTGATGTTTTGGCTTCAGACTTAATGCTTACTTGTATGAAAATGTATACTTGTGTCTATAATTTTGCTTTACTATGAGTTTTAGCGATCCCTAGATGAGAATGAAAAGTTAGGTGTGAAATGTAAAATTCTTGTGGGTCTGCATGGTTAGATGAGTGACTGTTTTATAAAGAATAAACGTAGCACGTGGAATGAAAATTAAAGCTGGACCCAAACTTTGCAACAAATGGGAGGGCAAATTTGTCAAGTCACATAAAAAATTGCATGACAACTATAATTCTTGACCAATAATAGTGTTCTATTTGCTAAAATTACGAAAATGCCCTTTCAATGCCAAGCAGGCATGTTGACCATCATCTGCTTATATAATAGTAGTATATTGTACAATATACTTTTGACCAAATTACTAACATCACTTAAGAAGCTACAGTTTTCGAGTTTTAAATTTAATACCGTGCGTTTTAATTTATGCGAACATTTTTTTCTTTTTTGATTTGTGCAAAAAAGAATGATCTTTTTCCTTATTTGGAAATTATTTATCCTTATACAATTATTTATAGCCACATTAAATATATGTGCATAATTTTACACTACAAATTCAAAAATCTTCTCTCTTTTGTTAAACTTCGTACTCAGCTAAATATGTTCACCTAAATTAAAAGCGAGGGAATATGTTACTGCATTCAATCACTAGCTAGCTACTCTTTCACGTCACATGTGGTTTGTTTTAATTTTCTAAAAAAGCATATCACATGTCACAAGTCACATGTCATATATACATATTATATGGTTGAATATAAATGTGATTAATAATTTCCTGCGCAAAATTATATTAAAGAGTTCAAAGCGAATATCGAACACCGAATATAAAATTAAAACAATATGGTAAAACCCGTTATTGAAATATCACATCTATTGTTGCAATAACCAGATCTCACGCAATTAATCTCCCGATCACTGAGAATGTGTTATGTAAAAAGAATTTCAACGTTTATCTAATACAAGCGTGCTCAAACTCGCTGTTTAATCTTCTTTTTCAACGTAAAGATAGACCTTTTAATTAATATATAC
The DNA here is from genome assembly GCA_032618575.1 of Nicotiana noctiflora. Taxonomy (NCBI): domain Eukaryota; kingdom Viridiplantae; phylum Streptophyta; class Magnoliopsida; order Solanales; family Solanaceae; genus Nicotiana; species Nicotiana noctiflora. The sequence goes on from JASVEL010013547.1 coordinate 68,821, forward strand.
TACAGCATAGTGTGCCGATGTCTAAGTTCTACAGTGTTGGTGTAGGACATTAGGTTTAATATTTATTACTTTAATTTGGTAAGGAGGATAACATATTTCATATAAAGATACTTTTATTTTTGTGAAAAGATGTTTTATTTGGTGAAATTGTTTTATTCTTTTGTACTATTTGATTAGGAAATGTTCAAATATATCCTCAACGTTTAACATTCATCTATTCTACTGTCAGCTTACCTATATGACCATATATAATAACTCTCATCCTTATCTTTTTCTTAACTTATTTTATTTTTTGACTTTCGCTGCCGCTCCTATATCTATCCTCCGACATAGTGTGTGCCACTGCTGCCGCTCGCCGCCCTACACAACCTAGCCTTACCTCCAATAATTTAATTTCTAACCACCTATAAAAACTCCTATTATCCAAGATTTGCATTCAAAGACTTACAACTGCAGGAGCCACTGCTTCATATTTTGTTCAAGGTATTTGTCATAAACATTTGTGGTAGATGTACCCTCAGTTTCTATTTATTTTTGATAAAACAAGGGGTAAAAGTATTTTCTTTAGTTCTTCTTTCGCGTTTGTTTTATTAGGAAAGGTAAATGATACTCACATTTTTCCTTTTTAGTCTATCTCAATTGGGGTTGCTGTGATGATAAGTAACTCTGACTTCCAATCAAGAGACTGTAAGTTTGGATTTTCCAATAGTAAGGTGGGAAGTTCTTGGATGGAAGGATACCGAAAGTCTATTTGAAAATAGTCTCTCTAACCTAGGTAAGGGGGTGAGATCTGCGTACATACTAACCTTCCTAAATCATTACTAAATGGGAATATACTTGGTTGTTAATGTTATTGTTATTATTGTGGTCTATCTCAAAAAGAGTATTATAATTTTTTATTTAAAGGTACTTTATCTATTCTTTTAACTTTCTCATTAGATGAGGTATAGTCACAAATGGTGATGACTTGTTTATACCACAACTTTTCAATCAAACATCGTCACAAATTAAGACAAAAGAAAGTACATATATTAGTCTTCTGAAAGGGATGTTTTTCGAGTTTGTTAGAAATAGGCTATTGATATCAATGGCGGATTTACTTTTTTGGTTTATTCATTTTTAAGATCTAAGGACAGAAAGAAAAAAGTTTCTACGGAGCGGCCGGGTAGTTAAAGAACCCAATTGTCGCTTGGTACGATGGATAAGTAAAAATAATACAGGAATAAAAAATTAGTATCATTTTTTGGTCTTTTTTTTGTGGTTTAAAATAAGTGATTTTTTCGGATTAGTGTTGGAATATGTGTTAACAGTGTTTATGTGAGATAGTAAAGTTAAAATGGTCAATTCCATGCTAATTAATGCTAAATGGTAATTTTCTTAATATGTGTGAAAACATCCAAAAAATCACTTATATTTTGGACCGGATGGAGTAATATTTGTTGCTATTAAGCGGTGCAACATACATTATAATTGCAATTTCTATTTTAATTTCTATTTTATTTCTAAAAGAAGTTAGTAAGTTCTCTCTAACTAGATAATCCTTAGGGGTTGGCTTGGTGGCAATAGACTTGAGACTTTGGGTTTGCTCAAGGTCTCAAGTTCGAAACCACTGAGTGCAAATAATTTCTGAGTGTCATCGTACTGGTTAAAACCTGAATTAACCGTGGTGCACTTAAGGGAAACTCCTTGTCGAGGGCCTGTGCACTCCCGAGATTAGTCGGGTCTCTTAGAAATTCGGACACCCGGTGTAAATCAAAAAAAAGTTCTCTAACTAGATTATTTTTGTTGAAAAAATAGAAGTATTTTGCTGATACTTGTCTTAATTTTGTGCAGACAGTAGAAAAATACTAACCAAACCAATGGATGTATACTCTCTTATTACCGTAGTGATAATCATTGGATTCACTTATTTTACATGGTTCTTCATAAATAGAAGGTCGAAAACCTCGGAGCCAACAAATTGGCCCATCGTTGGAATGTTGCCTGGATTTATTCAAAATGCTCATCGAATCCAAGAATTTTTCACTGATATTCTTTTAGAAACTGGGAACAATTTTGAGTTCTATGGTCCGCTACTTGGCAATATGAACATGTTATTCACGAGTGATCCTGCAAATATCCATCATATCCTTAGTAGAAACTTCTCAAACTATCCAAAAGGCCCCGAATTTCGTAAAATATTTGAAATATTAGGAAATGGAATCTTTAATGTTGATTCTGAGTTATGGGATATTCACAGGAAAATCACCATGTCCTTAATGAGCCATGTCAAGTTCCAAATTTTGATAAAGACGAACTTGTGGGACACTGTTGAAAAAGGTCTCGTACCAGTTCTTGATGGTTTTGCTCAACGAGGCACGATCTTTGATTTGCAAGATATTTTTCAGAGATTTACTTTTGATAATATTAGTAAAATGTTACTTGACTATGATCCAAAAAGTTTATCCATTGATTTACCTCATTTGCCATGTGAAAAAGGCTTCAACGACATGGTTGATGCACTTTTGTATAGACATGTTTTACCAGAGAGCTATTGGAAATTGCAAAAAAAGCTTAATATTGGTAAAGAAAAAAATCTCAGCCAAGCTTGGAAAGCTTTTGATCAATTCATATATCCTGCCATTTCACAAAAGCAAGAAAAACTACTGAATCAAACCAACAAAGACGAGGATTTTGACTTATTCGCCGACTATATCAAAGCATACAATCAATGGACGAATGGAGATACTTCTGGTAATGTACAAGAATTTCTTAGAGATACTTTCTTGAATTTGATGTTTGCAGGGAGAGACACAACAAGTGCAACGCTCACTTGGTTTTTCTGGCTTTTAACTAAAAATCCCTTGGTAGAGACAAAGATTAAAGAAGAAATTGAACAGCAATTTCATTTAAAAAAAGGTGAAAAGCTCAAGTTTTTCGACATAGAAGAGTCAAGAAAACTAGTTTATTTACATGGTGCATTGTGTGAAGCTCTTCGGCTATTTCCACCAGTTTCAATTGAGCATAAAGCTCCACTTGAACTTGACGTTCTACCGAGCGGTCACCGTGTTACTCCAGACATGAAAATATTGATATCGTTTTATACTATGGGGAGAATGCAGACTATATGGGGGAAAGATTGCTTAGAATTCAAGCCAGAAAGATGGATTTCAGAGCGAGGAGGTGTCAAACATGTGCCATCTTACCAATTTCCAGCGTTTAATGCTGGTCCAAGGACTTGTATAGGGAAGGATATGGGGTTCATTCAGATGAAAATGGTGGCGGCCACCATCATATACAATTATCATATCCAACTAGTGGAAGGACAAACCATTTCTCCTACTGCTACTGTTGTGATTCGAATGACAAATGGTTTGAAGGTTAGGGTCGTCAAAAGGGTTCCTCTTTAGTCAAAATGAATGGTTATAAAAAATTGCGTAGACTACATATAAATTAAGTTAAATTGATAGGTATGTAAAGATGTGTGATAAATGGTTGTAAATTTGTAATTCGACGCTTTTCCATATGGAAGGGTTGTCGAACCAATTATTAGGCAATAACTGTTTTATTAATGCGACTGAAATAATTATATTGCTCTATTTTGTTACTTGATATATGTCTGTTGAGTAGAGGTTTGTTTACTGCTTTAGTTTACTTTCTTTTATCACTGTACAAAATCTTGCTTTTAATATGAAACCACTAATTTTCTATTACATCCCCTACTTTAACGTTAGAATTCGTCAATGCATGAAGATATGGACGTAAGATCCTGTAAGTTTGAAGAATTTTGAAACTACTATATATTGGCTTGATATATATTTTCTTTGAAGTAAATTATTTTCGATAAAAGATGATAGATATAATTTTATATGGTAGTGATAAGTTTTAAGAGTTAATCGTACAAAATTTTGTACTATTTTTTATGGGATTAGGAAAATTATAAGTTTGAAAAAAATAAGTGTATTTTTTTACATGGATGTTTTAATAATATAATAATGCATGAATTTATTTTACATTTCACATTATAAATACAACAAGGGAAATAACTGGGATGCCATGACTAGGGGGAAAACAAGGGAAATAACTTAATAAACAGAGGACACAAATGAGAAGAGACGTTGTTAATTTCTCAATTGTTGATTGCTTTATACATGCATACCAAATTTATTTGTAAATAAACTCTTAAATGGAAAAGAATTACAGATATCCCAATTTGTCTGTGAAATATAAAATATAATTAATTAGAAATTGAATCGTTTCCGATAATTTGGTAACTGAAATGTGACTCATAGTCCAATATTATAGATTTTGGCTAGGAATGTAATTAATTAGTTGCCATATCTGTTACTTACTTATTGCTGTTGGAAGTCTGTAAAATTTTCTTTAATATAGGCCAATTATGTTTTTTGTTCAATATTTTTGTGGATATTAGTTTATATGGACATGAAGTTTCAAAATTTAAAAAGATTTTTTAATCTTGTCAATGATCAAATTAAAAGTATATATAATATACGAAAGATGTATTTTAAATATGTACAGTTTTAAACATATCATGTCATGTTTATAAGAAGAAAGTGTCAAAAAAAAATATTAAAATTGAAAACTTACTATATGTAGTATGTTTTGCTTTTCTATTAATTGACCACATTGGTGTCCACTATCCCCATGTTTCATAATACCTCGTGACAACTGTCGAGCTAGTCCTAGGGATTATCTGAAGGTGTACCACCATAGCTAGTGTTGAAAAGCTTGGTAAACCTATCCAATCTCCACAAAGCCTCAGAAGACATAAGTGATCCATTGTCGGTTTGTGCTGCTACACCAAACGGAACTACCCCAACTCGCTGAGCTTCTAGAATCTAAAATTGGGGAGCCAACTACTTCGGAGTGTGAGTAGCGGGAGTCTGGGCTCCTCCCCCAACCTGAGAGACAACTGGTGCTACAGGAAATGTGCCGGCTTGACCAACACTCTCCATAAGGCCCACTAGACGGACCAAAGCATCCCGAAGTATCAGAGGTAGCAATAAACCCCTCTGGAACTTGAGCTGGCCTTGCTGGAACGGTCTGGGATGGAACCTCCTCATCAAACTCTACCTGAGGCTCCACCATTGGTGCTCCTGCTCGAGCTCTGAGCCTACCCATGCCTCGGCCTCTAGCACGGCCTCGGCTTCATGTTCTACCCCTTGTAGGAGCTTCCATTAGGGGCTCTATATGCTGCTCAGCAGAAGAACCAGTACGTATTCTTGCCATCTACGAAGAAACAAGAGTAGAGAGTTCAATTAGCATTGAGATATCAAATTGCACGATAGAGAAGAATAGAAGTGAAATTGTTCCTAAACTCTATAGCCTCTGGGGGATAAGCACAAGCGTCTCTATACCGATCTCTTAGACTCTACCTAGCTTGTTCGTGAATTGTGAGACCTAGGCAACCTAGTGCTCTGATACCAATTTATCACGATCCGAAATTCTCAGCCTCGGGACCGTGATGGTTCCTAACATCACACTTGTTGGGCAACCCAACGGTAAAGTTTTATTAGTCTTTTTCCTTTACATTTCATAAATAAAAATTAACAAACTATATCAAGTAGAAGTAAATGTGGAAGTACGTAAATAACCTTTTCTCTATATACTATTAACAATATAGTAGCTATTACTACTACATAGAATTTGGTGTCAGAATCAACAAACATACTATGAATATCTACAAACATCGGTCTAAAAGAAAAGACAACATGAATTTCGAAACATAGGAGGGGTCACCAGGGCCTGCGGGCCCCGGTAGGACTACCTCGGGTCTCCTAGATAAAATATCTGCAACCGACGTCTCGATCAGCCACTACCAGCTCCAAAATCTACATAGAAAATATAGAGTGCAGTATCAGTACAACCGATCCCATATACTGATAATTGCTGAGCCTAACCTCGACGAGGTAGTGACGAGGATACAGCGAGACAATCACAACATAACATGTATACAGTATGAAATAAGGAAGAAAGAAGTACAGAACAAAATGAAATAGTAACTGGCAATAAAAAAAGTCAAAACTCCAGAATCTCATTAGTACTCAACTATAACCAATCCTTAAGTGTAAAGCCAAATTACATAATAACTTGCACAGTAGAAGAAAGATCTATAAACACATAAACTGATGCGGCGCGCATCCCGATCCCACCATATAATCAATATCAGTATAAATATTCACCCTTATTACACCATATCAATCCACCTTTATTCCTCATATTGCAGTGTGCAACCCGATTCCACCATGAAATAGTAATTCACCCTTATTTCTCCTCAATATACCACCCTTATTACTCATGTTGCGTTGTGCAACCCGATATCACCAAATAGTAGCATCTCACCCTTATTCCTCCTCATTATATCACCCCTATTCTTCCTGTTGTAGCACGCAAATCGGTCCCACTATATCAGTACCAATCACACAATAAGATCGGGAATTTCACAATTTAGATCAAAATTCTCCCCAATATTTAAGCCTCAAACCAAAGCAAAAAGAAATTAAAGCTACACAATTATGAAACTTCTCTCAATTAATACTACACAACGAGACCAACATGAAATCCCCATTTCCACAATGAAAAACATAAATTCTAGGATGAAATCTTGTAAAAAGATGTAAAAGATTGAAAGAAACTAATTAGAATTACTTACTTATGATTTGGAAAAGAAAAAGGTCTTTGGAAAATCGCCTCGTGTGTTCTAGGTTTGGAAAAATGAGGGAATGAATGAATAATCCTATCTAAGTCAAGATTTATGAGTTGGAGATGTCACATTTGCCACCTGAGCTTCACATTTCCGAAGCTCGCTAATGCGAGAAAAGAATCGCAATTGCGAACCCCTCGAACTCTTGTAGTCTTCGTAAAT